>JAHXMU010036538.1:0-16821 GCA_019455685.1 Philornis downsi
CCAGCGACTATGTGGGGGGAATGTATTACGACGACTAACTCTTAAGACGGTCCACACGACCAAACTCACTTACATTGTAATGTTCGAAAAAGACTACAAGAACGGGAGAGAGCTTTAGAATAGTCGTTATTTCAGTACAGTGATGGTTATCAGAATAGATATATATTAATTGTAATTCGACAATATTCGAAATTCATTGGTAGAATGAACAAGTGTTTTTATATATTTCTGGTACACTATTGGTGCACACTATTTCCAACATTAACTGAACTTACATGCATTCTATTTTTAGATTCGTTCAATGGGACATACAGTTTAACGATGGTTAAGACTATCAGTTTACGAAGTTAGACACACAGAAGTGACCGCCGCTCAACTAACAGGGGCTCGTGTAGGGGCGATAATCGTGTGCTCTAACCATAGTGTCGCTCTAACCACAGGTCGTTTATACTCTAATGTATTTCACATATCACTTGCGGTCTTATATATTGGAGACGTTTCTATAGATTTTAAGATTTTTCTACATATTCCTATTTCATAAAATATAGAAAAAAATTAATAAAAAATAAGAGGATGAAAAGTTTTCTATTATTATATCTCATTCAAAGTGACAAACTTGACCAATTCACATAAAACAGCAATTGTACGCCCTTTCTGCTGAAAATGGCGAAAATGGTATGCCTGATAAGACTAAAATGTGGATAATCGAAACTTTTTGCCCCACCGCTTCAGGTGCTTCAACATTAATGACCATTAACTCTAATATATAGGTATAGTTTTTATCATAACCTTTAAATGTGTGCACGAATTCAATAAAAGCTTGCACGTCCTAAAAATCACGTATGTTCTATGAATTATTTCCACACAAATGGCCATAAATCCCAATATATATATTGGATAAGATATACACATTCTTTCGCGCAACGTAAAATCAGATCTATTAAATATTTTTTATTTGGAAATCTGGAATAGTTCTTCCTACATTTTTTAGTACTTCCTCATTAAATCCTAAATTAATATTTGTTTAAGCACTTTCACACGATTGAAATAAAATTTATATAACGAATATTGCAAGTCGTTGAATTAATACACTTTTCGGCAAAAGATCACAAGGTGAGGCAATTTGCAATTGAGTTGAACTGTCCGAAATTTTTTGTTTTTTTTTTTTTGTTTTAGGAAACCTGGATGGGTTCACAATCAATCCAATGACGACTTAGAAATATTTCCACGAATATTCATCTTTTTGTTTAATTGAAGACCATGCCAAACTAACATGCTATGTATTTTATATTTGCAATTTTAAACAAAAATATATTTATGCAACCAGTTATCCATTACCTATACTGTAAAAAGTGGTGGCTAATGTAAAAAGTATACGGTTTTGCAAGGCCGCAGAAAGGTTATCACAAAATCATTGACGTAGTTTTCGTGCCCGCCACATTTGCAAAAGGGACGAATTTTGGATATTTCTGTTCGTCCACATATTTGCTTCTCAAAAATGGTACATTTCATAGACAATGAAAAGTTTATTCTAAGCTAACGTACAATTTCTTCTCTTTTATTTTCAGCTCTACCTCCACAAAATTTGAACTTCAAAAAATCATTTCCCTTTCAGCCACATTCATGAATTTCCACCCATAATTTCATTACTTTTGTTTTAGACTGTAGTACTATTTTCCTCCTAGCTTTTTCCGGAAAAGCACGAAAATGAATAAAATACTTTTCATTCACACGCCTACGTTGTAAGAGGGTTTAACATCTTAATTTTAGCAATTTCGTTTCCAACTTCTTATTTTAGGCGATCTTTGTAATTCAAAAAAAAAAAAAAATAATAATAATAATATTTACTTCGTGCCTACACCGTAAGAAAAATGTAGACCTTAATTTTGATACTTTCAATTCATGTACCCTAACTCTCCCATTACATTTCGAATTTTAGAAAAAGAACTATTTACCTCGTGCCTACACCACAGGAAGAATGTAGACCTTAATTTTGGTAACTTCAGTCTTTTGTCGTAGCAGGTGACACCATTTTCATCCATTTTCTTTTATGTTTTACTCACTAAAAGAAGGAACGTTGGCAAGCAACTTTGACTGATTTTTGGTTTTCATTCAATATTAGATATTAAATACCCCTGTTGTTAATTCCACTTTATAATAAATTGTTTTATACTGTCTACCTATTGTTATCGTGTTTGACTGGGAGCTACAGCTTTAGTTAGCTGTAAATTTTTGTAATTTTAAATTGGAAAAAAGCCCTAACTGGCATCATTAGCAAAAATCAAATTAGCTGTTGAAACACTGGGTGCAAGATCAGAAGTCAAAAATTCTTGTATGTCACTTGAAAGTACATACATTCAGATATATAAAATTAAGACTATTATTTTACTAATATATTTTATATTTTAACTTACTAATATATTTTGAGAGAGAGAGAGAGAGTACGCAAGCTTTAAAAAAATTTGATGAACCGCGTATGAAACGAGGTGTAAGGGAGATATGATGAACTCATAAGCTATTAATTTATTCATTATTTAAATGCTGAAAGATTTTCCGTCTTCTCTCACAAATTTCGCAAGCTCATTCAAATTTTGCGTTTGTGACTTTACTCAACACTTTTCCATTGATCATTATTAAAAAAACTCGTGGTAGATACAAAACAATTCGTTTGTGGATGCAGCTCACTAATTTCTTGTCTAGGGCTATCAGCAGTGTTTGTTATTAGTTCAGGAGTACCTTACAAGTACTAAAACATTACTGGTCTACAAAAGTGAATTAACAATGAGTTACGGCTGAATTAAACTTTGATCTCAATAGAATAACTGAAGCCAAAAACATATTTGCATTTGTAATAATTTCGTTGTTAGGTATCTCAGATGTTCATTTGTGAGTTATTTTCTGTAGCTTCCATAAGCTATTCCTTTCTGGTAAATTTCGACAATTCCTCTATTGAAGTTGCATGCATACCATGCAAATTCCACATCTTCGTTTCACTTTTTTTATTTCTACAAAATGTTTTAACGTATTTTTACAATTTACGGATGTTGCAAATTTTTTACTACGTTAACACATGCTTTAATATTTTTATTAACATGTATAATTTACACCATACCCAATAGCATTTAAACTACAAAAATTCTCTTACGTGTAGTGTCCACATAGTTTGCTAAACATATTGCTAACATCTCTATGTTAACACATAACAAAATATACATAAATAATTAACTTTCCACTGAGAGAAGAAATTCCAGTATTCAGATGTTTACTATGCAAATACTTTCTTGAATTTGTTGTTCGAACTTTGTATTATACAAAACTTCTGAAATCCTCTCAAAAAAAAAAAATATTTGTAAGCTAAATACAGACGATGGTATTTCAGCACCAAATCTTTTTATTTCAATGGCAACTTTTAGATGGATGGTTAATAAAAATGAAGGGTGGAGAAGCGTTTTCTTGTGCCTAATTTTAACTGTGCCTAATTCTAACAATTTTTAACGGAGTTTTTAAATGCGTAATTAGTTAATTTTAATAACATTAGATCTGGCTCTAAAACAATACCCGAGCATATTTCTATAGATGAAAAAATTATACATACACAAATAAACCATTGTTGTTAGAATAAAAAGACAATAATTTTTATTTTTCAAATTGTTGAGTATCGTGCAACTTTAAATATGGCCATTTCACAGATACGTCGATGCAATAAATACGCATTTATTATCGTCATATCAACAAAATGGTAAAATAGGTACAGAAAAATATTTTGTTTCCAAACTTATGTGGTATCGACCTAATGTGATAAACATGTACCTTTCTTATGTACGTATCATTACGTATTCGTCAAGATTACCGCGGCACATTTCTTTAGTAATATTTTCGCCCTTTAAAGCTTAGTATTGTTAATGCTATTGATCGCTCCAAAATTAATTCCTATATCTGTAAAATGTACTAATAATGGAAGTGAGAAATAAAAGTTATCAAAAAAATTGAACGATTTCCAAAAATCGACACTATTTGTGACAAACAAGCTAGTATGTTAGCAGTAGTGTCTTAACTTGGCGTATTCCGTAATACAACATTGTCACCGGATCTGGTGTAAATTCGAATGTGTATGAAAGGCCTTCAGAGTCATACTGTTATACTGGAATAATAACGGCGGGAAAAATAATGCATTAACTTTTAGAAAGTGCAACAACAACATGAACGAAAATGTTAACAACAAAACGTGCAAACGAAGTCACTACAGGAAGAGAAAAGTTGTTTAAAGGACAAACGTTAATGGAACCCATAACGGTGGTGGAGTGCCGAGCGTATAGACGCACAAACTGAAGAACGCATGAACTTGTTAATTTAGAAGCTTCGACAGTGTCGGACCATAGAAATGTAATATTTTTGCCTACCAAGTAAGTAAATTGCAAAAGTAGAAACGTTTTGAAAGTGGAAGTGCCGTTTTCTATATATTTGTTCAATTTGTGTTTTGAATTGGAGCAACAAATCACAACTTCATATGTTCTTCATTTTTTAACCAGTACAAAAATTTCAGTGAGGTGAACTGACTTACATATACCTTCACCAAATGTCCTTTTGTGTTACTGCAAAACATACCCCGTAACGTTCCAAAGTCCTCCGTTTAGGAAATGTGGAAGGACCACTGATTTTTGCTAAAATGACCAATTTGTATGTGTGGTGCCATAAGAGTCCAGGCGGTACATTCAGTTCTTGCCGCTATTTTTAAATCTAAGGGCATATTTTTTAATGAAAAGCGTCGATGAAGACCCTGTCCTAATTGAGATGCGTCTTCGAAGACAATTACATATAAAAATCCTACGCAGAGATGTTTCATGTCCATAAAGACAATCCCACATGAAGTGTGTATATTTGGCACATGATTAGGCGCCAAAACGAAATTCCAAAAGTCCAATACTGAAGAGTCCATTGTTGAACCCTGACACAACACGCATACTTGGGGACCCAACTGATTCCAAGGGAAACCCATCTTTGACAAACTTACGATATCAAATGAGCTATAATGCCATTAAACTACATCAATCTTTGAATTATGGTTTCCAGTCAGACAGAGGGATATAGTTCAATCGACTTGGAAACCCCTGAAACTCTTCTTGAGGTGTCAAATGATGTATACTTTGATTCCTTCGAATGAAGGTGTTATGGGTTGTAAACGTGTACTTGCCATTGCTGGGCAAATCCGCGTGTAGGATGTTATCGCTTACAAGGGATTTGTAGGCGTTTCAGCTGATGTTACTAGCAGTTGTGACTACTTTTTGCCACAAGGCACTAAAATTTTCCAAACCGTACTTGACAATTCAATAAGAAATACTTTGAATCCCAGAGCTACCAAAAGCTTCTCCGCTTACAGGCGTACTAGAAGAAAAGAGCATAAAAAGAGTCCATCAGTGTTTTGTTAAATATTTAACATTTGTGGCAACAAAAGAAAATTGAAAATATAACCGATATTTTCTCATCTATCAGCTGATGATTGACATTTGCGTATTTGCTGTCTTTTGTGAAAGTAATTATTATTTATCGTTTTTATAATGGCTTACATTTTTCGCGTTAACAATTCAAAATATTCTGTTCTTGCTCGACAAATAGTTTAAATGGCCAATTTCAGATGTTTAAACGTTTTAAATATTATTCGATCCTTGATAAATGTGATTTCCACCCAAAAATTGGGCATAAATGAGACGACTTTAAATCAAACAGTCCAAACTGTAAGATTATATAGAACCCCTATTGAGTTTCACCAATAATGAAAGTAGACATACTCATCTTTACCGTAGGCATACACTCTTTTAATATCGAACTGTAATTATTATGGCGATATTAATTTGACGTTTTAACTTTAAGCAAGATCCCTTCAAATATTTCAAGCATTTTCGAAGTAGAAGGAAATACTAAAAGATTCATAAGTGATTATTACCTAAAATACAATGATATTGATTCCACAACCTAAGCTGTGAAAATGATTTTTTTTTTTTTTTTTTTTGCTTCCCGCCCATTTATCTCTACCCGGAAAATAATTTTTGAAACGTGTCAGTTTTTGTATTTGCATCTTCTAAAAGTATCATTTTAAATTAAGAAACTATTTCAGTAAATGATAGCTATAAACACATCAATTTTCCTGTGGAATAAAATCACGGCTTTGCTGTTATTTAGTATAAATCCCGTATTTAAGAAGCATTGTTTACTCATCTTACATCTACATCTACTGAATTAATAAAAACGCCCATATACCAAAGCTATGTAGGAACCGTGTTAGCCTTTGAACTTTTGAAAACCGCCTTCCATAAAATAAAAATGTATTCATAAGTTTAAACTGATTCCATAATTGCATTAGTTTGACTACCAAAGAACCGATGTACATGGTCGCAAACCGTATTTGTACGATCAAGAAGAGTGTTGATAACCGTAATAAAAGATCTGAGAATATTTCAGGGGATTTGAGAAGTTACAGAGGAAGTACACACTAAGAATTGGGTCGACCAACCATAGGGCAGGAATCAAAGTGGTTTCGTTTGGACAAATCCCCATGGTATGTGCAAGATTTCACAACACCCTGTTGTAAATGCGCATAATTCAGGAAATCAGTAATCGACATTTTAGAATATTCAGTTTTTTCAGACTTGTTAACAAAATTAAAAATATAGAATATGAATAAATGTATAATTAATAAGCCTGCACAGCGTCTGTTGCAGATGTTTTGGTTGACCAAATTTTACTTGGAGTTGCTTAAATATTGCGGGAAAAAAAAACTACAAAATACCAGCACTATGGACCTTTTTCTCAAAGAAATTCGTCATATAAAAGCAGTAAACCTTCGTTCTCCCATAAAATCTCGTTGAAACTAAAGGAAGAAATTAAACCGCTAACAGCAGGAAGTAAAATACAAATAAAAGAGCGGAATTATTGTTTTTGTTTCTAACGGCATGAAATTTGTTGAAAATGTGTTGATTTTATTAGATTTCCTTTTCAGCACTTTTTACAACTTTTTATGCGCTTCCTCTGACACTGCATTTGCTTTGGAGACAATACTAAAACAAAGAGAGTAGGGTTTGAAATGTTTACAATGTGCAAAATATTGGAAAAAGGTAAATCTATTATCCAAACCAGATAACACTTTTACTGTGGGAGTTTTTATAATTAATATGATGTTTGACAATCAAATCTAGTTCATGAAATATCGATACTTAGTATGGCTATAGTTAATAATTGTCCTTATAGAGCTTGCATTTACGTTCTCATTGATAAGGATAGTAATGTTGAAACTCACCTTCTTTGTTCCAAACCTCAAGCTGCTCCAACACAAGTGCTATCTATTCCCATATTAGAGCACTCCTGCTTTTGAAGCGAATTAATGTTATTGCTCAACTGAATATTTTCGGTGCGAACATTTATTTATAGTCAGACTCAATGGTGGTTTTATCTTGGATTCGAGAAGAATTGTCACATTATCAAGTCTTTGTTGCGAAGCGTAGTAGTCTCATCCAGACCTTGACATACAATATGCAATGGAAGTATGTACCAACTTATATTAATCGTGCTAACATTCTATATAGCGGTGCCACGACTCGAGAACTTGCGACGTATGGCTAAACGATTCAGATTTTTTACAAGGCGTGGGACTTTGGCAGCTTTGTGGAACCTTTCCAACCGTTCCAAAAAATAGCAAATTCGTCTTAGTAAGTTCTATTATAATTTTGAATGTATCGCTCAATTGGAAATATATTTCATAAATTGAAAAATTATATCGAATTTATGAATACATCTAAAAATTTAGAGTTTCCAATATGTCTTCAAAAACTGGTCCATTAACAAGTGGTGTCAAACTAAGAACGTAACTTCTTTTAAGAATGGTTTAGAGATGCAGCTTTTCATCTAAATTTCAAGTCTTGAATAAAACAAGACTTTGGATGTGTCAAATCTTGAATAAAACAAGACTTTGAATGCGTCAAATTCACTTGCTTTGTTGAATCCTTTCGGGCAGAATCTGGGCTAGCTGGGAATTGGTGGGCGTCTACAATACTTCAAATTGCTATTTGGACCACAGTTCCTTATAACTCTTCCAAAATGGCATCCACTAGCAGAGTCCATTATTCGTTATTACCACGGGAAAAATATGAAATATTGGCCTCTGGGAGGTAGAGAGGAAGTAAGCAGAATCGTCAATAGTTGCGTACCTTGTTTGTGACTATGACCACCACACATTAAGGGCAATCTTCCTAGAGATAGAGTTGAAAGTTATTGGTCATTCTTAGTTTCTGGCGTTGATTTCTGCGGCCACTTAAATTATCGTTAAATTATCGATAAAATAAGCTTGTTTATACCTATATATATCGCCCTTAAAGCGGCTCTTATTAAACGTGTAAATGATCTCCTGGCACAATAGTTTTTGCCAGCACTTAAGCGTTTTATTACGGGTAGTACTCATGGTAAACCTAAACAATATGGTTCTGTAATGCAACCAATTTTGTTCGAATTATTTGTTTGAATTAGCTGAACTAACGCCGTTGTTTCATAACCAAAACGAAACTATTGTGCTTGGAAGCTGGCATTGACTGGGAGTATATGTCACCAAGGTTCCCTCATATACGTGGACTGTAAGAGACGTCCATAAAGTTGCAAAGTTGCATATTCTTCGTACTGATGGACTATCAATTCTAGGTTTTGATGGATTCTGAACCTTAATATGCCAAATTTCTGCACTAATGAAAATCCATTTCAGAAAATCCTGAGGACCTAGAAGCTCTAACTCCAACTCATTTTTTAATAGGTGCTTCCTTAACCTCAGTTGTAGAACCGGATGTCTGATGGCAGAAGGTGTGTTATTTGCAGCAGTCTTTTGAAAAAAGTGGAGTAGAGAGAATTTACCTCTATTGCAACAATGCTCTAAATTACCTACAAAACATGTGAAGCTATGGAATTAGCGAGCGAAGAAAGTAATGAAGAGAGCGGGATCATTTTACTCTCTTGGCTCTTGGCAAATTTCGACGGTAGATGTTCCGTTTCGTTGATTGATCTGTATTTCATCAAATGTCAAAATTCCCACTCCAAGCGACTATCAAAATTGAAATGAAAAAAGAAATAAAAAAAAGTTTGATTTATTTAAGAACTGCGTAAGTCTGAAATGTAAAATGTTTCATTTGGTCATTCCGTTTGAAATCTAGCTCGTAGTTCCAACGTATTTTTCGTTTCCAAAGAAGAACACATGTTTATAGTGCTACCGAAACCTTAGGAAACAATTTGCGCAAACAAAATTCCATTTGAAGAAATTGCATGCATTTTGTATAGGAAAGGTAATCCCGCTTGAGATGAATACCAGTATTAAACTAGAAAAAATTAAGAAAAATTAAAAACAAAAAAGTTAAAAATAAAATCTCCACATATATTTGTTACGCGTTCAAAAATGTTAGATGTTTAGAAATCTCTATCGTTCCGTCGAGGGACACCATTTTTAATACTTACAAGACGATGGACGGCTCACCTAATAACATAGTTCCGAACCGCCAATGTCTTAGGTGGCTTATCGAAGCCGATTGAGTCGTCATTCACAAAAAATAATCGGCGGCGGTGAGTCCATCGGCTGAACCGAATCGGTTTTAAACTTTGACCTAAGGTGATAGCTGAATGTACACTCCCTTCTCCATGATTTTATCTTCCATTTGTTCTGGGCTATTGTACTATTTGGTCCCCCTTCTTTCTTATTTTCTGCTAGAGTTCACGGGAGGTTAACGTGAGTCTCCCCGTGAAGGCTTCACCCACGGTGTGCTTATTACACTAGGCATATTACAATGCGATTGTCAGCATTTTCTTCTAGAAACACGAATTTCATAAAATCTATTTACACTACTTTAGCGAAACATAAGGGGCACGTGTGTTTTCATTTTGATGACTTCACCTTTGGCCATTCGTTTTAGAAAACGACATAGTTCTTTTCCCTTTTCTTTCATATTTTACCGCTTATTCTTTGCATCGCTGATAAATGAACCACCACCACCACCTAATTTCATAATTCTAGATTAGGCTTGGCTTTTTCTACCCCGTTTTTTTATGTTTACTGAATTGGGCTGATATACATATAAATGAAATATATGAACCTAGGAATATGTATATGTAGTTATCCGATCAATTTTTCTAAACTTTGGCAAGCGTTATAAAACTTTATACTAAACAATGTAGATATCTGCAGCCTACCAATTAGAAATTGAGGTGAAAGGTTGAATTTCGTTACATAGGTCAAAATGTATGTCGCAATGCACTTGGCGACAAGCTTGACCTATGTTAATTCTGAAGGAATTCAGTGCAATCGAATGCAAGATGTGAACCTTGTGGTAACGATGCGCCCTGTTCTAACCAGTCAGGGAAGCCCAAATTTGTATCGACTGGTTCAGTGAAGAATCAGTCAGTAGCTGTACATCAACGAAACGAAAAGATCTGTCGAAAACATTGTCGATGTCGGTGACAATTTGTCGACGATTTTGTCGACTTTCCAAATTAATTATTGTTGTAGTCGGGAAGAAGTTGTCAATGTAAGAAATGAATCCCGCCTCAAGTCTTCATTATTCAAAGAGGTGATAAAAATATATTATTCCGCGAGTAATAAAATGTTGAATTTCCTTAACCCCGAAAATACATTTTTATATTAAAATTTGCCCAAATTGATGCTACCCTTCGCCATGACCCTTAATGATAATTTACAAAAGGGTTCGGTTCAGAACATTTTTAATAGTACTTCAAACAATTCGTGCTACATGATTTACCGAAAATGGTACATTACCAACTTTTAAACTAATTCTAAAGACAGTAATAATCGAGTTAAATTGTAACAATATTCACGCAGATCAAAATACAGGGTGGCGCAATAGTTGGGTTGGCGGGCCCATGGAGTTTCAGTCGCTTTGAATCACTTCGACGGGAAGCGTCGCGCATTTTGCTTGCGCACATTTTACGAGAACTTTCGTACATATATTGCTACTAGGTGACTATATTGTGCTGAATATGAACTACGGCGAATTAGTGAAGCTCCGAGTGCTAATTTAATTAAAATATGGGTAAAGCGTTTTGAAGAGACCGGTTCAACATTTAAACCACAAGCAAATGGTCGCCCAAGATCATCTAGGACCGAAGACAATGTTGAAAGAGTTATGGAGCCAGTACGAGGAAATCCACAAATGTGGACTCGCAAGAGATCGTCTGTCTTACAATTATCGCGACGAAGTTTGCAACGAATTTTAACATTGGATCTTAAACTGCATCCATATAAGCTGCAATTAACACAAGAATTGAAAGAGTCTGACTTCATAGCAAGGCTCGCATTTGCTAATGAAATGCTTAATCGATTTTCCAATTTTGACAATATCCTTTTCTCTGACGAGGCTCATTTCCTTATGAATGGGTTCGTAAACCGTCAAAATTGTCGTTACTGGAACAGTGAAAATCCCAAAATCAAACACCAGAAACCATTGCATAGTCCTAAAGTGACAGTATGGGCAGCAATCTCTGACAGAGGAATAATTGGTCCTTTTTTCTTCGAAAATGCGCGGAGCCAAAACGTCACGGTTAATACGGAACGCTATGTTGAGATGTTGGACGGATTTTTGGCTCACGAAATTGAAAGTTCAAGAATAGTGAATTCCAGAACTTGGTTCAAACAAGATGGAGCTACCTGTCACACATCAAATGACTCCATGGCGGTGGAGAAGCAGATGTTCTCTGGCAGACTGATTTCGAAAAGAGGTGATATCCCATGGCCCCCACGTAGTCCAGACTTGACGCCTCTTGACTTTTTTTGTGGGGATACCTCAAACACAAAGTCTACGGTAATAATCCAAGAAACATCGTTCAGCTCAAGGAGAATATCCGTGGTAAAATGGCAGCCATTACACCAGTATTACTGAAGAAAGTTTTCAATAATTTTCGTTTGCGGTTAGAGGAGTGCCGTCGTAGAGAGGATCACCATTTAGATGATGTTATTTTTAAAAAATAAACTTCATTTATTACTCTACAATGCCTTAGATTTATTTTAACCATACCTTTTGTATTTATTTTTTAATCTATTTTTTAAATATGCACGTTCTATTGCGCCACCCTGTATATTAAAACGTTTTTAGTATATTATATTAAATAATATATAATATTAATATAATATATAATATTAATATTATATATAATATTAATATAATATATAATATTAATATTATATATAATATTAACATATTATACCTTTCAAAGGTAGGTAGGTAGGTATAACAAATATCAGCAATATTCGATGTGAAGCTCAAAGGACTTCAAAGAATGCAAGAAAGCGTTGATACTCCGCCAGATAATACAGTAAACATAAAGTACAGCAATGATGAGGACATAGGAAAAACGTAGTTGCCTAGCTGTTCTAGTATAGTCTGTCAACAAGGAAAGAACGTCACTTTTTTGAAAAGTAACGGCTACTACACCCGTTACATTTCAGTGTAAAAGTTCAAAAAATATTGCGCCAGATACTTGGGCCGGTAATTTCGGAAGCGCTGTCGATGATAACACTTGGTAGTGCTTCGTATAACTAAAAATGACTTCGTCAATGTGAAAAGTTTGAGGGGTTTGCTTAGCAATTTTAGCTGCCGATTTTCAGCTCTTATCTGTTTTAAAAAATTGCTTTAAATTTGCTTCAATGTCTCATATTTTTATACTCATTTGTTCAGATTTAAATATTATAAGTCTTTTTTTCTTGGAATAATTATATAAACAGCTACAAATTAGTCTTTGTGTATTTATACTGGAGTATTATTTCAATATCGGCCGATAGTTTACAGACATTATATTCATTTGAATATTTAAAAATACTTATACAAATTTTTATGTCATTTTGGCAATATTATCAAATAATTTACCCTTGTTCGAACTTGTTCGCCTCGAAATATTTATCGATATTGGCTTAAAATAGCATAACGCAAATGACGGGCTTTATATTCAAAATTATCAAATAAAATTGAAACAAATTGTTTCTAAAAGCTGCAAATTAAATATTAATATTAATCGTATAACATTTATACGAGTATTACTGACTGCTGCTTTCAAAAAAGGAATCTGCGAGAAAGTGAACAACGGCGCCATCTGTATATAACAAATTAACACATCAGTATAATGGCTTGCAGAACATAATTATAGCGTTTCTGTATATTGGAAATGTAAACAGCCAGCTTTTTGTTGGAATATTTTTTAACAAATTTACTACTTACATTGCGAATGCTTGTTAAAGGCGTTGCTACCATGGCGAACGCAGCTTAATTCGTTTCACAGAATGCATTACGCACCGAATCATCAGAGGGTATATACAACTTTTCCTATGAGCAAATACATAAAAAAAGCAAATTTAAATTAATACTGAACATACAATTCGCTACGGTTAGATTTAATTTAGTCAGCCCCTGTTAAGAAATCAGTCTGTATTATCAAATCAGCGAACATTATCTCAACAGAATCGGCCGCAACAAAACTAGACCTCTGGAAATCAATATGCGATGGTTGGCAAAATCTAAATGCTAGAAAATGAATTCTAACAAAAAGACTAAAAACCGAAGATCGTTCTCCTGGAAGGCAGGAAAAATAGAAGACTTAAGGCAACTGCCTTAAGCTTCCCGACACTGCAATATTTCTTACGTGGCTGGATGATTTCTGCTGCCCACAGAGGACTCGAGAAGAAGCTGTGGAGTTGTGCGACTTTTCTTTCATACAAAATGCTGTCAAATAAAAAATGAAAGAAAATGCTTTCGTCTTTAATGCTGTAAAGCTCTTCTTTCCCTTTTATGTGCATCCCTACTTTTGTTGTACTGTTTTCAGTATCACAAACCCCGTTTTAAGTAATTTTTATTCAAACCTCGGTGACCTCAATCAATTTAAAGCGAGTGAACAAGATGTTGTTCTTTTTGCTGAACGCTCTGTTAAATACAAAATTTCGTGTCTCCTATCGGCATCCGTTCTGGTACTCTTTTGAGGGAAGGCAGTTATGCAGGTGCTTTAGCCGTTCAGGTTCAACCTCCGATCTCCTGAGTTATGAGTGCTCATTCAATCCCCTATCTGAATGTGTCGGTTGTCCGCATAACTGGTTCATCCACTTGCGTCATAAGACATAAGACTTAGTGTCGAGGACAGTTGATTTTTGTTTGTCGAGAAAGGGCTTCGCCATTAAATTGTAGCGGTAGTATATCGTAGTTTTTGGCAAGTTTTGTCGATATCATGAGCACACGCAAGTAATATATGGCTTTTGTGGAAAACCGCCGGTCTGGTAAGGCTGTCAGCTGTTAAATACCTGTCATCTGAAGTGTTATTTATTTAGTGAAACGTTTGCCATTTGAAAATATCAATCGAACAAAATTTTCTTCGGCGATGAAGGTAATTTCTCACTCGATACTTACGTCAACAAGCAAAATTATCGCATATGGGTCTCGGAGAACCGAGAACTGATTGTGAAAAAGGCATTGCATCTGAAAAAGTGATTGTTTGGTGCGCATTATGGTCTGGAGGTGTCATTGGACCGTACTTTTCGAAAACTACCTCAGAAGAATCCACAACTGTAACCAATTCAAAGGCGGTCAATAAAATGGCATTGTATTTCGTTCATAATGGCAAGGTCCAAGCATTATAATGAAGTAAAAGTTTCGTCGAAATCAGAGCATTATGTGTGTTTTATTTAACTTTACTTAAAACCGAAAAACGAATAACCCTACACATAATCAAATTTTGCTCATACCGAAATTTCGGAAGCCAAAGTTCAGACACAATAAACATAATTTAAATATCTTAGCGGCAACAACCATCTCGCCGCACTCAAAACTTATTCCTTCGAGACGTTACAAATTTTACAAATTATATGTTTTAAAATATTCTATTATTTTTGCAAATGCACATGATCTTTACATTTTTATTTACAACCGGTTTAAATTTACCGGTCGCTCGTATCTGCTCAACAATAAATTTTATTTGGAACGTTTGCATCAGCTTGATAATGAATTCCATCCATTCCGATCGAAAGTGGAATTAATTTCGGATTTTGTTTCTTTAGAAAGCGAAAAACGAAAACATTTGTGAGAATAAAACCATTTCTGGTATCCAAAGTGTAACTAATATTTGTAGTTAAGTAAACACAAGTAAATTAGGTGAAAGTACCTTTAATGAATAAATAATTTCGTTTATAAACTATTCAGTATTACTACGAAAAAAACGTAAATTTTTTTCTAAATGAAATAACCTTTTAAAAAGAAATTGCTGCCACCTATATTTTCTTACAAACGCCTTTTTCGTTCGAACCAAGACAAGAAGAAAATTGTTTCGTGAAATTTATGGAGCGCTATGTAGCGAGGGTATGCGGTATTCATAAAAGGATTAAAAGAATTACTGGCGTTAAAAGTTTTTGAGGAACGAACATAAGCTTTACCTTTACCTTTATGACCTTTATGAAACCATTACCACCAAGCAGTGGTAAACAACTACTAACGCCCACACTTTTCGGAATCTGAGGAAGGTAAAAAAGTATTAGTATATTATTTGAACCGCAGATGTCTGGAAAACGAATAGCAACATAAAGGTAATAGAAAAGAGAAGATGGAGTAATGTAGCTTCAACTTGGCAATAAACATTTGGTTGCGTTTAGTATAACATAGAAAACGATGCGAACAGATCCTAACGAGATTAAGATATAAAAAGAGTTGCTATTCGATGAAAAATCGAAAAAGCACCGGAATGGCTTAAACATTGCCCTCCACCTTTCAACATAAAATTATGTTGCAAATAAACTTAGCTATAGCTAAAACTAAAGCTAATAAGGGAATGCAATTAGTATTTGTCTTTTTGTAAACATTTTACTTTATTTTCTTTTCTTTTCAATAAATATTTTCTCAAAATAATAAAAATGGATTGCGAAAAACTATTTATAATAAAAGTCCGCTAAAGAAAGCCTGTCAAAATCATCCACCAACCTATCAGGGACGGACTCTGAAGGGGGTGATAGTGTATGCCACCCCCATGACTCTTGCCGTGAGCTCTAGTCTACAGCCGACGTCCATCACCACACTCACCGGAATGACGGATACGGAGCCACCAGTTGGACAACCAAACTAAGCGCCAAAGTGATTAATTGCCGCATAAGCAGCTTTGTGGAAAGCGCTGTAGTTATTGGAGCCAGGATTGTGGAATGGAGAAAAATTGGATCAAGGGTAGCCTCAGAGGCATACGCTGAGACTTATTAGCTTGTTTGTGCCGTCGAAAGGCGCCGGAAACTGGGCTGCATGCAGCGAACATTGCGTGCGCAAAGATCAGTTGCTCTCTTCTGGCCTATTTTCCTGCCCGGCGAAATGAAGTCCGAATGAAGGACACTAATTTGATCTCCTTTGCAATACCGATATCTTGACTGATTCGAATAGGTGCCACGGCTGTGGTTAATACGAAGGCTGTTCGAGCAACAACAATGCAGGAACACCTTTCGAAATCTTTTTTCTTCCGCATTCGCTTAAAAGCAGAGCAGGAGCTATATTGATTGGTGGGTCGCCGATTGTTGGGAAAATGGCAATAATGGCCGCCTGATACTCACTAACTGACTGAGATTGTGTTGGCTGAAGTACAACCTCAGTAATAATTGTCATAGTAGAGACCCCGGTAGGGATCGTGGTAGCGACTTTATTTTACACAAGAAGCATGGCAAACATGTTCTTCAAAAGTGGACTTAGTGATTGTCTTACGCCGATACACGGCAAACCAAAACATAACTTTCAAATGAGGCACCCAGTATTCACAGCATAAATTCCTCAACATCAAGTC
>JAHXMU010036539.1:0-12193 GCA_019455685.1 Philornis downsi
CAATGGGCGCTCTTCGTACAGGAAAGTGTCTCCATAGACGCTTTCCACACAAAAAAGTGTCTCCATGGACGCTTTTAATACAGAAAAGTGTATTCATAAACGCTTTTCTCACAGAGAAGTGTCTTTATCGGCGCTTTTTATACAAAAAAAAGTGTCTCCAAAGGCGCTTTTCATACAGGTAAATGTCTCAATAGACTCTTTCCATACAGAAAAGTTTGTTCGTGGACGGTTTTCATAGAGAAAAGTATCTCCATAGACGTTTTTCTTACATTTACGCTTTCTATACAGAGAAGTGTCTCCGAGCACGCTTTTCAAACAGAAAAGTATTTCCATACGCGCTTTTGATACAGAAAATTGTCTCCAAAAACTCTTTTCATACAGAAAAGTGCCTCCATAGATGCTTTTCATACAGAAAAGCGTCTCCGTCTCCGTGTCTCCGTAGACACTTTTCATACAGAAAGTGTCTTCATATACGCATTTCATACAGAAAAGTAACTCTATGGGCGCTTTTCATACAGACAGGTGTCTCCATGTACGCTTTTAATACAGAAAACTGTATTCATAAACCCATTTCATAAAGAAAACTGTCTCCGTAGACGCTTTTCATGAAGAAGTGTGTCGCCATAGATGCTTTTCACATAGAAGAGTGTCTCCATTGACGCTTTTGATATAGAAAGTGTCTCCATATACGTTTTTCACACAGAAAAGTAACTCTATGGACGCTTTTCATAGAGGCAGGTGTCTCCATAGACGCTTTTAATACAGAAAAGTGTATTCATAAGCCCATTTCATAAGAAAAACTGTCTCTATAGACGCTTTTTATGCAGAAAAATGTCTCCGTAGACCCTCTTTATACAGAAAATGTTCCTAAGAACGCTTTTCATATAGAGAAGTGTCGCCATAGACGCTTTTCATATAGAAAGTGTCTCCATAGACGCTTTTCATGTAGAAGGTGTCTCCATATACGCTTTTCATACAGAAAAGTATCTCTATGGGCGCGTTTTATACAGGAAAGTATCTCCATGAGCGCTTTCCGTACAGAAATTTGTCTCCATAGACATTTTTCATACAGAAAAGTGTCTCCATAGACGCTCTTCATAAAGAAAAGTGTCTCCATAGACGCTTTTCATATCGGAAGTGTCTTCATAGACACTTTTCATACAGGAAAGTGTCTCCATCGACGCTTTCCACACAGGAAAGTGTCTCCATAAACGCTTTTCATAAAGAAAAGTGTCTCCATAGACGCTTTTCATAAAGAAAAGTGTCTCCGTAGACGCTTTTCATACAATATCTTATTAAGTTCCCAAGTTTCCCCTGTTTTAGTTATAGTATTTATTTATCCTTCAGCCAAGTATTTGAAGTGTCTCCGTAAACCCTTTTTATACAGAAAGTGTCTCCATAGACGCTCTCCGTAGAGAGAATTCTCTCCATAGACGCTTTTCGTATAGAAAAGTGTCTCTAAGTGAGCTCTTCGCACAGAAAAGTGTCTCCATAGGCGCTTTCCACACAGAAAAGCGTCTCTATGGGCGCTCTTCGTACAGAAAAGTGTATTCATAAACACCTTTCATACAGAAAAGTGTCTCTGTTGGCGCTTTTCATACAGAAAAGTGTCTCCAAAGGCGCTTTTCATACAGGTAAATGTCTCCATAGACGCTTTCCATACAGAAAAGTGTCTTTGTGGACGCTTTTCATAGAGAAAAGTGTCTCCATATACGCTTTTCATAAAAAAAGTGCCTCCATAGACGCTTTTCATACATAAAAGCGTCTCCGTAGACGCTTTTCATGAGAAATGTGTCTCCGTAGACGCTTTTCATAAAGAAGTGTGTCTCCATAGATGCTTTTCATATAGAGAAGTGTCTCCATAGGCACTTTTTATACAGGAAAGTGTCTCCATAGACGCTTTCCACACAGAAAAGAGTCTCCATTAACGCTTTTCATACAGAAAAGTATATTCATATGCGCTTTTTATACAGAAAAGTATCTCTATCGGCGCCTTTCGTACAGAAAAGTGCCTTCATAGACGCTTTTCATGCAAAAAAGTGTCTCTATAGGCGCTTTTCATAGACAAAAGTGTATCCGTAGACGCTTTTCATAAAGAAAAGTGTCTCCATAGACACTTTTCATACAATATCTTACCAAGTTTCCCTTTTTTTAGTTATCGTATTTATTTATTCTTTTTCAGCCAAGCATTTGAAGATATATGTAAGTGTAACTAAGTATATTTTGTTGTTCTGGTTTTAATTACTTGAGATTGTTTTCACTACAAATCGGTACAACGGGCCTGTGACATATTTCGAAATTAAATTATATGCGTGCGATATAGTTCCTAATCTCTGTTGTAATTGCTATGCTACAGCCAATGCCTCTTACTTCACTTGAGCATACCGCAACCATCTCGTTACGTTACTAACTTCCAAACAGTCTTAAAAATCCATTTGTCACAACACTGACATCTAACCCCATGATGAAACATCCATTGATATCATGGTTTTAGGCTCGGAATTATAATGTTTAAGAATTGATCGACTTACGATTGCTGTCGGTTATTCCACTTATGTATTACGTTTTTCAAAACATGATTTAAATAATGCACCATCTGCATGTAGCAACTTATTTCTATAATACTATTGGGCTTTACAAAGAACGCTTTTCTTTTTGCCTGAGAGTAAAAGTTGATTATCTATTTTGTGTCCTAATGTGAACTAATTTGAATCAAAATGAACTCAGATTGGAAATTGGCCTCCATGTGACGCAAGGTATCTCTTACTTACAATAAGTAGAAAACATATTTGAGAAACTCTGTGTACTTCAAATTTAGTGAATTTAAATTTCACTTACTTATTTCAAGTGAAAACTTACAAATATTGGGTAGATTTTAAATTTGTTTTCAACCCAGATGTAGTACGAGTTTTTTTCAGTGCAGTCTTGCTTATAACCAAGTAATAAATTTCGCTATGTTTTTTAGTACAAAAATCTAAAAACATAACTTTTACCTTCCCATTTTCATTAAACAGAACTCCGGCGACATTTAAAATTTGGATAGGCTTTCCCTCTGTTATAACGATTCCACATCGTTGGTTTTCTGACTGTTAACTTGTACAGATATGTGTAACTTAATGGCGACAACAATTTTCTGAAGTCAGAGGCCATTAGTGAGAACTTTTTGAAGCAATAAATTAATTGACTACCTATTCTTGACATGTTAAATATTGTTAAAATTATTTTCTATCAACATTGTTAGGAAGAAACCAAAAGAGTTAACGAAATGAACTGTTTATTTGAGTTGCACCACGAAATTATTATCAATCGTAATTGTAACTACAATTGCATTTTAATTGTCCTACTTTATAAGTTGTTACTGACACGTCAGTGAGAAATGAATAATACAAACATTGTTGCATTTACCAGGTGTGATAAAAAAGGAAAAATCGAAATCGATTCTTGTTTGTAAAAAAGTCGAAAAATCGAATTTGCGTAGTAAAAGGCGACTTTTGCTTGACAGATCTATCACATATAGCTTTTTGTAAAATATTAAAGACTTTGCAACAGTGTGAATATACTTTTATAAAATGGATTGCATCCGAGATTTTCAGCATTTCAATCAATATTTTAAATTCATCTTTGCAAATTCAAACATCTATTGGAGTCTCTTTAAATACCTATATAATGTTATTCTGCGCGCAACACATTTTTACTGACAAAATTTCACGCAATAGTGAAGCAAAATTATGACTTCGAAGAAACATAATTTTTGTTTAAACCGATAATTTATTTAGGGAAGCAGCAAAAGGCGACTGTCAAACCTTATAAAGCAATACAGGAAAAAATTTAGATTTTTAAATAGAAGTTCTAAAGCAAAATTTGAACTTCGGAAGATCTGTCAAAAAATATCCGTCTGACGCATCGAAACGACTACAAATTGCAGAAGAAAGACAGAATTTTGGGAAATCTGTCAATGTAGGAGGTACCGGAAGGGGAAGCTTTGCAAAACAAATGGATTGGTTGTAAGCTTAAATAAACAAGACAATAAAGCTCTAATACACAGACGAAACAACACAGAAATTAAGTGAGTGATGACTACGGCACGCAGACTGGCAAACAACGATACTTTTTAAATATCAGAGTCCGTTGGGTGGGAAGCCAACAATTATATTATGTTGCTTGCTAAAAAGAAAGACATTTTGCGAATGTTTCTTATAAGTGAATACTTGTTACATTTTTCGAAGTTCAATCAAGAATGAATTCCTATTAAGTTCTGAGTTTCCAATGCACAAGACTTGATAAATTTTATGTACCTTAAGCAGACATTAGACAAACTTTTTAAAATTTTTAATGAACTATTATTTTCTATATATTTTAACACAACGAGAAGCGCTATGTTTCGAGTATCCATTACAGAATTTTTAATAACATTTATTTTCTGCATTAAATTTCCTTTGATAAACTCCAGAGATTAATAATAAGTTCTGAACAATAACAAATTCTAAATCATTTCACATCACTTACTACAAATAAAACTGTTGTCGTTATTATCCACCACTTTTGGCAGAATTTCCTGTACGGTATACTTTCAATATCACTACTACTACTACTATGGAAATATAACGTACGAAATTAGACGGCTGATATAATTAAACATTCTGTGCAAAGTATATAAATTGTTCCATCTATATTTACCTTTATTTTTAAACTGGATTTTGTTTTCTTAAAGAACATTTATTTATCATTATGTGTTGAGAAGGTGTTTTTCATTTATTTTTCCGCCGACAAAAATTAGAAAAATATATATAAAATACGATAATGAAAAGTGATGATAATATGTTAGCCAACCCAAATAACTTTATGATGCATCAGTTTAATAAATAAAATTGCATTTCAATTGTAACTACTTAGGGCCTCATTCATGAAGTAAATTGTCTTCCTACATCAAAAATTGCTTTATTAAGAGATCTATTAACGTACATTATGAGTATTTGTTGAACGTTTCACTATAAATTATTTATTATAATAAATATTCTCTATAATTTCTCAATTATGTCCTCATTTTTGTTACAATTGTTTGAATAGTATGTTTATTCAGATTTGTGCAAGTGATTAGATTTCCCGGGTGGCATAGTGAAAGCAAACTTCTCATTGATTTGTTTTCATATCCAAAAATCCAAATCGTTATAATTTGCAACTTTTAAAAATCCTTTCCATATTTTTTAGAACATTATTTTCAACTGCTCCAACATCAAATATTTCCTTCTGTAATCGTTAAAAATCAGTCAATAAATTATTTAAAATTTGAAATAATTTATTTTATTAATCTGTACGACGGTTCATATTTATCTTATTTGCACATCACAAATAATTTCGAATTTCACTTAGAAAATGCTTTCCAGCTATTTGTTCAATCATTATTATTCCAGTTATGGATATCTTTCTCACAAAATCTTCACACAACGTGGCCAATGAGGAATTTCAAGCTACTTTTTTTCTTATTTATGAATAAGGCCCTAAATATATTGTAGTAAAAAATATTAAAATGTACAAATATCTGTGGAATGTACTCGTACAAATTGAAAGTTTTTCATAAGAATATTATGTATAGTACATTTGAATCTATGTTACCGAAAAGGTGATGGCGGATTCCCGTTGATTTCCAGTTTTCGATATGAATCCTCAATAGGACTTAAAATATCTGTCACACTAAATGGAGTAGAGTGGCTGTTATTATAAAACGAATTATGATTACTATGATGACTCTGCAAGTTTTGTAAGTGTTGAAAGCTTGATATATTTTGTTGCTGTTGTGCAACTGCTGCCGTAGCTGCCACGTGCCTCGTAAGTGATGGTTTCGAAACTTGTTTAAGAATATGTTGTTCAATGTGATGATGATTTTGGGGTATTGAGGTAGATAACGATGCTTTAGAGGTCAAAGTCATTACCAAATTTATCCCATCTAATTCTGATAAGCTGCTAATGTCTTCCGTATGTAGTTCTCTGGAAAGTGGCTCAGAATTTTTCGGTTTGATATTTGCTGTGGCGTACATACGATTTTTCTAGAATGAAATTTAGGTACAAAAAATATATGTTTAAAACTGTACTTGTATTTGTGTAGTTTCAAAATAACGTTAAATATAATAAATAATAATAAATTATAATTAAAACAAGATATTGTGAGCTAACATCCAAACTTTGTGTGGCTCTTCATACAATCTTACAAATATAATGTAATGATATCGCATATATGAAAAAGTACGTGAGAGCATGGCTTTCATTTAAATGAACAAATTCAATAAATTGGAATTGTGTCAAAAACAAATTATTTCGTATCACCCGCGAGCTTTTTTAACAATGACCGATGGAAAAGTCTTCAATTCTAGTGCAAAATTTACACAAATTTGCATTTGCATGGTTTCTAAATAAAAGTCATTTTTATATTTTGGAGATTTTTCTTTTTTTAAAGTTGACTTTTTTAATTTGTTTGCGCTATGTAACAAATTTTGTGTAACACCCTTAGTATAGCGCAAAGTAAGGATCTTCATGAATTTTCATACTTTGAAAGAAAAATGACCATATCTACCCATGAAAACTCTACGCTTATGTAAAAATTTACACACTAGTCATGAGTTATTGTGTAACGTGTAGACGCTACATTGCCCATGAGTAGTGCGCTGCCAGAGGGAAAAAGAAGGAACAATTAGGCCTTCCAACAGGGCATATTTTGCGAATACAGGGCCTCCCAGTCCCATTCCATCCTCTTTCTTTTTTTACCCAGTTTCTCATTGTAAGGAAGGCCTTCAAGGATCTTTTCTACTTACTGGCCTTCCAGAAGTTCTTCTGAACAAGAGCTTATTGGGAAGGCTTTTCAGAAGACCTTGTCAGACCCACATAATATCAGTTATTTCTATATATTTTGTAGGTGAATGACTTAAAAAAAAAAACAAAAACAAAAGCCCCATTGTTTACATAATATAAATAATAAATCTGCCTTTAACAACGATTCTCACTCACTTTGGTCGTGACCAGAATATACATTCTTATCTACGGTATTATACACCCTAGATAGAAAATAATCTCAAGCATTTCGGTCATACAGCTCGTGGTTTATGCGACTTCAATGCTCTCTGTTAACAACGATAGGTCCATATATTTCTCAGATTATTTTTCTCTCGAATACTCCCAGCACTAAAGTTGGATTGGAAAACCCAACAGTCGGATTTTTGTTAGTTGAGGCAGAGATGGGTCAACTTTTTTTATTAAAAGGGAAGGATCTTTACATCTAGCGCTTTGAGTGAGGAAAAGATGGACAAAAAATTGAATTGAAGAAGGAAAGAAAATATAGATATGTTTGTCGTTACCTCCTTCCAAGCCAAAGAATTACTATTCAAAATCGAATAATAATTATTTCGCAAAATTATCATGAATGCACTTCAGAGGCAAATTACTTATTGTTATTAATTGCATCATTAAAGCGCCACTGGGAATGCGTTCCTATAACAAATAATCATCAAACAAATCTAAAACAGCATATCGTAACGTGTGGCGTAACTAAACACATGGATGAAGACATTTTTGTCGCTCATATCATTTTGAGTACATAAAACAGTACGTAAAATCAATAACAATCTTGACGAAAAGCATAAAAGGCGAAAGTTTAAATCCCATTCCTGCACACATGCCAAGATTTAAAGGCGTCGTTAAGATTCCATTCATATAAATACATATAAATGCATTCATATAAATACATATTCATATAAATACATATACATATAAATAAATACATATAAACAGCAAATAAATATTTTATCTGCTTATCAGGCTGTTGACGATGAGGAAGTCCTGAAATTGGGAATCTCGCATTTCATACCAGAATACGATTCATAGAATGCTGACGAAAAGGAATAGACAAATTTGCTGGGAAAAGTTATAACTAAAAGATAGCTAAAGAGGAAATCACTACGAAATATCAGCCGGGTGAACTGATTTTTGCATCGAAGTACGTGGAAAATCATTAGGTTCTTACCAACAAATACACAATGCTGCGTTTATAACAATTGAGTGAAAGATATGAATCCAGAAGCATACAGATTAAACCAGGTAATTTGTATGAAAGGTACCAGAACCGTTACATTAAATGCCTTTGGCAAAAATTTGAGTCCCTGTAGTCTACGCATTAGGGTCAATCGGTAATAGAAACCGTGGTTGCATTATCAATTTTTTCCCAACTTTTGCCAAATACTATAAAGCAACACAATGAACAAGGAAATAGGAGTTGCTTAGTTGGATTTAGGAAAATCGGACAATTTATATGGAAGGTACCAGGAGGAGTACAGATAAAGCCCATTTACAACCCCAATCAATGATCTGATCTAGGATCAAAATATTTATAGATTGTGCTAAGTTTTAATAAGTTTCATAAAGACTTACGACAATTATGATGTCTACCAGGCAACCAGTCAAATGGACGGACATCGCCAAATTGACCGAAAAAGTCGCAAAACACATTTGATCAAAACATACTTTACTTTAAACGATTTTTTCTGGGTGTTCCATGTTTGTCGTATTAAACAATATCTCGTATATTTTCAATGATTTAATCATTGATAAGCTTCTTTATGGTTATGACAGCTCTCGACAAAAATATACTTCAGTGTTTAACGTAGTATTGAACGTCGTAAATGCTAAGAAATACAATAAATATCCAAAAATTCGAAATGTTTGAAAATGCAACATATTACCCTAGAACGAAATGAACAAGGAAAACCGAAAATCGAGGAATAACGAAACATCCATAGTAATAGGTAATATTCCAAATATCATCCGATCTATTTGTTTGGAGAACAAACTCGGTCTCAAATTATAAACAAGAAGAAAATTTCGACTGTGAGACTCAGTAATTCTCATTGTTTTGTAGGAGATAACTATACATATATGTACGTAAATATATAAATATTTTAAATAAATGCAAATTATATATGATAAAAAAAGTAAGATTTGTTCAATGTGAAATATAAACAAAACGCTTTTTTGATATTAGTCCATGAAATTTTTATTTAAAAAGACTTTCACTTAACTGATTGCCTCTGATTTTTTTTACTTATTTCTGGAATACCAATATTAAGTCCCTTTCTTTCACACAATTATAAAGAAGACATAGAGTTGTATCGTGCAATCAAATTTTCTCTCAACACATTGATTGTTTCATGAGATGTTAGCACGCAGCACAAAATCAAATACTTCTTATTCGTACCACAAAAATTCGAAAATATATTTCTATAGTGATTTGCATTGATGGTAACGGCAAGTTTATTTTCATTTTTAATAAATTACTGTCCAATTATTTCTCCAGACCATAAACCACATCAAACTGTTAATTTTTGAAGGTGCAAACGCGATTCAAGGGTAGTATGTGAGTTCTCTTGTCTTAAAAATGACAATTTTAAATTAACGTAAATGCAAAATTGCTAAAAAATATAGAGGTGCATAACCAATTTTTGTTGGTTTTTGATCGAAAGTAAACTATGAAAGTGAGGCAAACACGTTTAAATCTATCTATCTATCTAGATAAAATTGAATGTTTACACATTTGTAAAATGGACCGATTATGATGAAATTTTCACAGTATATTTATATCACCTAGGAAAGAATCATAGGTCATATTACGTCTTGGGTCACCGCTCCTAAGATTGAAACCGAATAATAAGCGGGTGCTGCCCCAACACTTTTAAAAAATTCATTGTAGCAGCCTAGATAACTGGCAAGTTGTAATAAAAATCTAACAGCAAGTTATTATCAATCACAAATATTTCAAGTAAAGGTTAGGTAAAGGGCGTGGTACAGTCTATAAGAATTAATTTTTCTGTATAGGATAGAATGAAATTTAAGTCTTTGTGTATACTGAAATTATGCCCGATTTAAATGGTCATATGAATTGTTGGATAGTGAATGTGGAAGTTAATACGTTTATCGGTACAGAAGGCAGCATGTCCTAACAGAATGTGGACAGACTCTGTTTTGAAAAATCGGAAACCATCAAAATTTTGCGCATGAGGTATGACGTCTGTATACCTAATTTTTGTGTATTCGAAAGAACATATACTAAGAATTTTATGCCGTTAAATAGCAATCTACTATTAGTTTTGGATGATAAATATTTTAACAAAGTAATAAAAAAAATTAACATACAAAAAAAAATCTCGTTGTAGTACATGGCGTTTTTAGATACAAAATTAAACGTAAAACGTATGTATCTGATTTTTTATGCACGAGTATGTAACTATGTGACAACAAAATCCACTTTTGCGAGAAGATGCGATGTTGAGCTTTCATACTTACTATAACTCATGAATACAGCGAAAATTATCTCCCATGAGACTCCGTTTAAAAAGCCTGTGCTACTATTAATTCGAATGTACTAAAGATAAATGTGTAAAGAATGGAAAGACATTTCATTTGATGCAATTTTTTTGTAACGCCCAGCGTTTTTATTTTTTTAAGGAATCAAAAAGGCAAGAATATCCGCATGTAATATGAAACAAAGCTATATGCTTAAGCACCGAAAATTGGCGTAATGAAATTGGCGTCTACCAAACTTAGGGCTGTCAAGTTTTTAGGTAAGTTTTTTAAAAGAACCCTTATCCAGGTGGAATGAATTTTTTCCCAAATTAAATAAAACCTGTTTCAAATTAAATGAAACTATTTTTAAATTGTATGAAATTTTTTTTCCAAATTAAGTGAAGCCTTTTACAAATTGAAACCTTAAAAATATCTATTTTTGACAAATATGAATTAAGATGAAACACGATATTACTGAAAAAGATTTGGAAAACATTTCCTAATAGTACTTTTTATCGCAAAAAACTAATTGGCTACAAATTATCAGATCCTCCGGATCCCAAATCAAATATACAGTGGTTATATGATATATTATTACTTAATACCGTTCGAGACTCAAATCCAAAATTTCCCATTCATTATTTCCCGAATTTGGCGCCCTATTAGTTATAAAAATGAATAAATGGGAAAAATATCCCACTGAACTGCAGTTTTGTTGATTGCAACTCTATCTCTTAGTAAAATAAAATACAGCTCATTGCAATTTACGAACAAACGAAAACGTAATTCATTCTAATATGTTTCATATATGTATATGTACATTGTGCATCTATATATATATATATATATATATATATAAATATGTATATAAATATATATATGTTTAAAACTAGCCGACCCGGCAAACGTTGCTTTGCCTTCAAATTTTATTTTTATTGGAAATGTTTATTGGAAATGTATATATTATAATAAGAAACGCCTATATTTGCAGAAGAACTTAAAATATGTTCACTCAACCGAAATACAAAATTCTGTTTAAATACCGTTAGCAGGAGCAGAAATAATTGCTTTCTAATCCCGCCCATATTTGCAGCAGCACTTAAGATATGTACACCAAACCGATGTACCAAATTTTGTTCAAATACCGTAAACAGGAGCAGAAATATTAGATATTTAATTTATGGTTTGTATGGGAGGTACTTCGCCCCATTGTCCAATCCCGCCCATACTTGCAGTAGCACTTAAGATATGTACACCAAACCTACGCACCAAATTTTGTTCAAATACCGTAAGCAGGAGCAGAAATAATGGATTTTTAATTTTTTGTTTGTATGGGAGGTACCACGCCCTTTGTCCAATCCCACCCATATTTGTAGCAGCACTGGAAACATTTACTACAAATATTTAAAAAAAGAATTAGCCAAATCGGTGTAGCCGTTTTACAATTTTAGATAAATCGAAAAAAGTGGGCGTGGTAAATTTTCTTTTCCATAAAAACCTAAGTTGGACTACGACGAACATCTAAAAAAAAATTATTCAATTCGGTCCAGCCGTTCTCAACTGATGTCCTTACCAACGAACGGCATTTGATTTTTATTTATATAGATGTATGCCCCTCTACCTAGTGTAAAATATGCGGGGTTTGTGCCCCACAATATTAAGTTCTGCAAAACCCAAAATTTGCAACAGAACGACAATTTTGTCCATTTTCAGTAAAATAAAGGCAAATTATTCACAATAGCACCAATACGCAGCAATATGGAACAGATAAAAAAACCTGAAAGAAAAATAAAATAGAAATAGTACACGCACACGTACACGTACACGTACACGTACACGTACACGTACACGTACACGTACACGTACACGT
>JAHXMU010036540.1:0-12210 GCA_019455685.1 Philornis downsi
CAATGGGCGCTCTTCGTACAGGAAAGTGTCTCCATAGACGCTTTCCACACAAAAAAGTGTCTCCATGGACGCTTTTAATACAGAAAAGTGTATTCATAAACGCTTTTCTCACAGAGAAGTGTCTTTATCGGCGCTTTTTATACAAAAAAAAGTGTCTCCAAAGGCGCTTTTCATACAGGTAAATGTCTCAATAGACTCTTTCCATACAGAAAAGTTTGTTCGTGGACGGTTTTCATAGAGAAAAGTATCTCCATAGACGTTTTTCTTACATTTACGCTTTCTATACAGAGAAGTGTCTCCGAGCACGCTTTTCAAACAGAAAAGTATTTCCATACGCGCTTTTGATACAGAAAATTGTCTCCAAAAACTCTTTTCATACAGAAAAGTGCCTCCATAGATGCTTTTCATACAGAAAAGCGTCTCCGTCTCCGTGTCTCCGTAGACACTTTTCATACAGAAAGTGTCTTCATATACGCATTTCATACAGAAAAGTAACTCTATGGGCGCTTTTCATACAGACAGGTGTCTCCATGTACGCTTTTAATACAGAAAACTGTATTCATAAACCCATTTCATAAAGAAAACTGTCTCCGTAGACGCTTTTCATGAAGAAGTGTGTCGCCATAGATGCTTTTCACATAGAAGAGTGTCTCCATTGACGCTTTTGATATAGAAAGTGTCTCCATATACGTTTTTCACACAGAAAAGTAACTCTATGGACGCTTTTCATAGAGGCAGGTGTCTCCATAGACGCTTTTAATACAGAAAAGTGTATTCATAAGCCCATTTCATAAGAAAAACTGTCTCTATAGACGCTTTTTATGCAGAAAAATGTCTCCGTAGACCCTCTTTATACAGAAAATGTTCCTAAGAACGCTTTTCATATAGAGAAGTGTCGCCATAGACGCTTTTCATATAGAAAGTGTCTCCATAGACGCTTTTCATGTAGAAGGTGTCTCCATATACGCTTTTCATACAGAAAAGTATCTCTATGGGCGCGTTTTATACAGGAAAGTATCTCCATGAGCGCTTTCCGTACAGAAATTTGTCTCCATAGACATTTTTCATACAGAAAAGTGTCTCCATAGACGCTCTTCATAAAGAAAAGTGTCTCCATAGACGCTTTTCATATCGGAAGTGTCTTCATAGACACTTTTCATACAGGAAAGTGTCTCCATCGACGCTTTCCACACAGGAAAGTGTCTCCATAAACGCTTTTCATAAAGAAAAGTGTCTCCATAGACGCTTTTCATAAAGAAAAGTGTCTCCGTAGACGCTTTTCATACAATATCTTATTAAGTTCCCAAGTTTCCCCTGTTTTAGTTATAGTATTTATTTATCCTTCAGCCAAGTATTTGAAGTGTCTCCGTAAACCCTTTTTATACAGAAAGTGTCTCCATAGACGCTCTCCGTAGAGAGAATTCTCTCCATAGACGCTTTTCGTATAGAAAAGTGTCTCTAAGTGAGCTCTTCGCACAGAAAAGTGTCTCCATAGGCGCTTTCCACACAGAAAAGCGTCTCTATGGGCGCTCTTCGTACAGAAAAGTGTATTCATAAACACCTTTCATACAGAAAAGTGTCTCTGTTGGCGCTTTTCATACAGAAAAGTGTCTCCAAAGGCGCTTTTCATACAGGTAAATGTCTCCATAGACGCTTTCCATACAGAAAAGTGTCTTTGTGGACGCTTTTCATAGAGAAAAGTGTCTCCATATACGCTTTTCATAAAAAAAGTGCCTCCATAGACGCTTTTCATACATAAAAGCGTCTCCGTAGACGCTTTTCATGAGAAATGTGTCTCCGTAGACGCTTTTCATAAAGAAGTGTGTCTCCATAGATGCTTTTCATATAGAGAAGTGTCTCCATAGGCACTTTTTATACAGGAAAGTGTCTCCATAGACGCTTTCCACACAGAAAAGAGTCTCCATTAACGCTTTTCATACAGAAAAGTATATTCATATGCGCTTTTTATACAGAAAAGTATCTCTATCGGCGCCTTTCGTACAGAAAAGTGCCTTCATAGACGCTTTTCATGCAAAAAAGTGTCTCTATAGGCGCTTTTCATAGACAAAAGTGTATCCGTAGACGCTTTTCATAAAGAAAAGTGTCTCCATAGACACTTTTCATACAATATCTTACCAAGTTTCCCTTTTTTTAGTTATCGTATTTATTTATTCTTTTTCAGCCAAGCATTTGAAGATATATGTAAGTGTAACTAAGTATATTTTGTTGTTCTGGTTTTAATTACTTGAGATTGTTTTCACTACAAATCGGTACAACGGGCCTGTGACATATTTCGAAATTAAATTATATGCGTGCGATATAGTTCCTAATCTCTGTTGTAATTGCTATGCTACAGCCAATGCCTCTTACTTCACTTGAGCATACCGCAACCATCTCGTTACGTTACTAACTTCCAAACAGTCTTAAAAATCCATTTGTCACAACACTGACATCTAACCCCATGATGAAACATCCATTGATATCATGGTTTTAGGCTCGGAATTATAATGTTTAAGAATTGATCGACTTACGATTGCTGTCGGTTATTCCACTTATGTATTACGTTTTTCAAAACATGATTTAAATAATGCACCATCTGCATGTAGCAACTTATTTCTATAATACTATTGGGCTTTACAAAGAACGCTTTTCTTTTTGCCTGAGAGTAAAAGTTGATTATCTATTTTGTGTCCTAATGTGAACTAATTTGAATCAAAATGAACTCAGATTGGAAATTGGCCTCCATGTGACGCAAGGTATCTCTTACTTACAATAAGTAGAAAACATATTTGAGAAACTCTGTGTACTTCAAATTTAGTGAATTTAAATTTCACTTACTTATTTCAAGTGAAAACTTACAAATATTGGGTAGATTTTAAATTTGTTTTCAACCCAGATGTAGTACGAGTTTTTTTCAGTGCAGTCTTGCTTATAACCAAGTAATAAATTTCGCTATGTTTTTTAGTACAAAAATCTAAAAACATAACTTTTACCTTCCCATTTTCATTAAACAGAACTCCGGCGACATTTAAAATTTGGATAGGCTTTCCCTCTGTTATAACGATTCCACATCGTTGGTTTTCTGACTGTTAACTTGTACAGATATGTGTAACTTAATGGCGACAACAATTTTCTGAAGTCAGAGGCCATTAGTGAGAACTTTTTGAAGCAATAAATTAATTGACTACCTATTCTTGACATGTTAAATATTGTTAAAATTATTTTCTATCAACATTGTTAGGAAGAAACCAAAAGAGTTAACGAAATGAACTGTTTATTTGAGTTGCACCACGAAATTATTATCAATCGTAATTGTAACTACAATTGCATTTTAATTGTCCTACTTTATAAGTTGTTACTGACACGTCAGTGAGAAATGAATAATACAAACATTGTTGCATTTACCAGGTGTGATAAAAAAGGAAAAATCGAAATCGATTCTTGTTTGTAAAAAAGTCGAAAAATCGAATTTGCGTAGTAAAAGGCGACTTTTGCTTGACAGATCTATCACATATAGCTTTTTGTAAAATATTAAAGACTTTGCAACAGTGTGAATATACTTTTATAAAATGGATTGCATCCGAGATTTTCAGCATTTCAATCAATATTTTAAATTCATCTTTGCAAATTCAAACATCTATTGGAGTCTCTTTAAATACCTATATAATGTTATTCTGCGCGCAACACATTTTTACTGATAAAATTTCACGCAATAGTGAAGCAAAATTATGACTTCGAAGAAACATAATTTTTGTTTAAACCGATAATTTATTTAGGGAAGCAGCAAAAGGCGACTGTCAAACCTTATAAAGCAATACAGGAAAAAATTTAGATTTTTAAATAGAAGTTCTAAAGCAAAATTTGAACTTCGGAAGATCTGTCAAAAAATATCCGTCTGACGCATCGAAACGACTACAAATTGCAGAAGAAAGACAGAATTTTGGGAAATCTGTCAATGTAGGAGGTACCGGAAGGGGAAGCTTTGCAAAACAAATGGATTGGTTGTAAGCTTAAATAAACAAGACAATAAAGCTCTAATACACAGACGAAACAACACAGAAATTAAGTGAGTGATGACTACGGCACGCAGACTGGCAAACAACGATACTTTTTAAATATCAGAGTCCGTTGGGTGGGAAGCCAACAATTATATTATGTTGCTTGCTAAAAAGAAAGACATTTTGCGAATGTTTCTTATAAGTGAATACTTGTTACATTTTTCGAAGTTCAATCAAGAATGAATTCCTATTAAGTTCTGAGTTTCCAATGCACAAGACTTGATAAATTTTATGTACCTTAAGCAGACATTAGACAAACTTTTTAAAATTTTTAATGAACTATTATTTTCTATATATTTTAACACAACGAGAAGCGCTATGTTTCGAGTATCCATTACAGAATTTTTAATAACATTTATTTTCTGCATTAAATTTCCTTTGATAAACTCCAGAGATTAATAATAAGTTCTGAACAATAACAAATTCTAAATCATTTCACATCACTTACTACAAATAAAACTGTTGTCGTTATTATCCACCACTTTTGGCAGAATTTCCTGTACGGTATACTTTCAATATCACTACTACTACTACTATGGAAATATAACGTACGAAATTAGACGGCTGATATAATTAAACATTCTGTGCAAAGTATAACACTATAAATTTTATAAATTGTTCCATCTATATTTACCTTTATTTTTAAACTGGATTTTGTTTTCTTAAAGAACATTTATTTATCATTATGTGTTGAGAAGGTGTTTTTCATTTATTTTTCCGCCGACAAAAATTAGAAAAATATATATAAAATACGATAATGAAAAGTGATGATAATATGTTAGCCAACCCAAATAACTTTATGATGCATCAGTTTAATAAATAAAATTGCATTTCAATTGTAACTACTTAGGGCCTCATTCATGAAGTAAATTGTCTTCCTACATCAAAAATTGCTTTATTAAGAGATCTATTAACGTACATTATGAGTATTTGTTGAACGTTTCACTATAAATTATTTATTATAATAAATATTCTCTATAATTTCTCAATTATGTCCTCATTTTTGTTACAATTGTTTGAATAGTATGTTTATTCAGATTTGTGCAAGTGATTAGATTTCCCGGGTGGCATAGTGAAAGCAAACTTCTCATTGATTTGTTTTCATATCCAAAAATCCAAATCGTTATAATTTGCAACTTTTAAAAATCCTTTCCATATTTTTTAGAACATTATTTTCAACTGCTCCAACATCAAATATTTCCTTCTGTAATCGTTAAAAATCAGTCAATAAATTATTTAAAATTTGAAATAATTTATTTTATTAATCTGTACGACGGTTCATATTTATCTTATTTGCACATCACAAATAATTTCGAATTTCACTTAGAAAATGCTTTCCAGCTATTTGTTCAATCATTATTATTCCAGTTATGGATATCTTTCTCACAAAATCTTCACACAACGTGGCCAATGAGGAATTTCAAGCTACTTTTTTTCTTATTTATGAATAAGGCCCTAAATATATTGTAGTAAAAAATATTAAAATGTACAAATATCTGTGGAATGTACTCGTACAAATTGAAAGTTTTTCATAAGAATATTATGTATAGTACATTTGAATCTATGTTACCGAAAAGGTGATGGCGGATTCCCGTTGATTTCCAGTTTTCGATATGAATCCTCAATAGGACTTAAAATATCTGTCACACTAAATGGAGTAGAGTGGCTGTTATTATAAAACGAATTATGATTACTATGATGACTCTGCAAGTTTTGTAAGTGTTGAAAGCTTGATATATTTTGTTGCTGTTGTGCAACTGCTGCCGTAGCTGCCACGTGCCTCGTAAGTGATGGTTTCGAAACTTGTTTAAGAATATGTTGTTCAATGTGATGATGATTTTGGGGTATTGAGGTAGATAACGATGCTTTAGAGGTCAAAGTCATTACCAAATTTATCCCATCTAATTCTGATAAGCTGCTAATGTCTTCCGTATGTAGTTCTCTGGAAAGTGGCTCAGAATTTTTCGGTTTGATATTTGCTGTGGCGTACATACGATTTTTCTAGAATGAAATTTAGGTACAAAAAATATATGTTTAAAACTGTACTTGTATTTGTGTAGTTTCAAAATAACGTTAAATATAATAAATAATAATAAATTATAATTAAAACAAGATATTGTGAGCTAACATCCAAACTTTGTGTGGCTCTTCATACAATCTTACAAATATAATGTAATGATATCGCATATATGAAAAAGTACGTGAGAGCATGGCTTTCATTTAAATGAACAAATTCAATAAATTGGAATTGTGTCAAAAACAAATTATTTCGTATCACCCGCGAGCTTTTTTAACAATGACCGATGGAAAAGTCTTCAATTCTAGTGCAAAATTTACACAAATTTGCATTTGCATGGTTTCTAAATAAAAGTCATTTTTATATTTTGGAGATTTTTCTTTTTTTAAAGTTGACTTTTTTAATTTGTTTGCGCTATGTAACAAATTTTGTGTAACACCCTTAGTATAGCGCAAAGTAAGGATCTTCATGAATTTTCATACTTTGAAAGAAAAATGACCATATCTACCCATGAAAACTCTACGCTTATGTAAAAATTTACACACTAGTCATGAGTTATTGTGTAACGTGTAGACGCTACATTGCCCATGAGTAGTGCGCTGCCAGAGGGAAAAAGAAGGAACAATTAGGCCTTCTAACAGGGCATATTTTGCGAATACAGGGCCTCCCAGTCCCATTCCATCCTCTTTCTTTTTTTACCCAGTTTCTCATTGTAAGGAAGGCCTTCAAGGATCTTTTCTACTTACTGGCCTTCCAGAAGTTCTTCTGAACAAGAGCTTATTGGGAAGGCTTTTCAGAAGACCTTGTCAGACCCACATAATATCAGTTATTTCTATATATTTTGTAGGTGAATGACTTAAAAAAAAAAACAAAAACAAAAGCCCCATTGTTTACATAATATAAATAATAAATCTGCCTTTAACAACGATTCTCACTCACTTTGGTCGTGACCAGAATATACATTCTTATCTACGGTATTATACACCCTAGATAGAAAATAATCTCAAGCATTTCGGTCATACAGCTCGTGGTTTATGCGACTTCAATGCTCTCTGTTAACAACGATAGGTCCATATATTTCTCAGATTATTTTTCTCTCGAATACTCCCAGCACTAAAGTTGGATTGGAAAACCCAACAGTCGGATTTTTGTTAGTTGAGGCAGAGATGGGTCAACTTTTTTTATTAAAAGGGAAGGATCTTTACATCTAGCGCTTTGAGTGAGGAAAAGATGGACAAAAAATTGAATTGAAGAAGGAAAGAAAATATAGATATGTTTGTCGTTACCTCCTTCCAAGCCAAAGAATTACTATTCAAAATCGAATAATAATTATTTCGCAAAATTATCATGAATGCACTTCAGAGGCAAATTACTTATTGTTATTAATTGCATCATTAAAGCGCCACTGGGAATGCGTTCCTATAACAAATAATCATCAAACAAATCTAAAACAGCATATCGTAACGTGTGGCGTAACTAAACACATGGATGAAGACATTTTTGTCGCTCATATCATTTTGAGTACATAAAACAGTACGTAAAATCAATAACAATCTTGACGAAAAGCATAAAAGGCGAAAGTTTAAATCCCATTCCTGCACACATGCCAAGATTTAAAGGCGTCGTTAAGATTCCATTCATATAAATACATATAAATGCATTCATATAAATACATATTCATATAAATACATATACATATAAATAAATACATATAAACAGCAAATAAATATTTTATCTGCTTATCAGGCTGTTGACGATGAGGAAGTCCTGAAATTGGGAATCTCGCATTTCATACCAGAATACGATTCATAGAATGCTGACGAAAAGGAATAGACAAATTTGCTGGGAAAAGTTATAACTAAAAGATAGCTAAAGAGGAAATCACTACGAAATATCAGCCGGGTGAACTGATTTTTGCATCGAAGTACGTGGAAAATCATTAGGTTCTTACCAACAAATACACAATGCTGCGTTTATAACAATTGAGTGAAAGATATGAATCCAGAAGCATACAGATTAAACCAGGTAATTTGTATGAAAGGTACCAGAACCGTTACATTAAATGCCTTTGGCAAAAATTTGAGTCCCTGTAGTCTACGCATTAGGGTCAATCGGTAATAGAAACCGTGGTTGCATTATCAATTTTTTCCCAACTTTTGCCAAATACTATAAAGCAACACAATGAACAAGGAAATAGGAGTTGCTTAGTTGGATTTAGGAAAATCGGACAATTTATATGGAAGGTACCAGGAGGAGTACAGATAAAGCCCATTTACAACCCCAATCAATGATCTGATCTAGGATCAAAATATTTATAGATTGTGCTAAGTTTTAATAAGTTTCATAAAGACTTACGACAATTATGATGTCTACCAGGCAACCAGTCAAATGGACGGACATCGCCAAATTGACCGAAAAAGTCGCAAAACACATTTGATCAAAACATACTTTACTTTAAACGATTTTTTCTGGGTGTTCCATGTTTGTCGTATTAAACAATATCTCGTATATTTTCAATGATTTAATCATTGATAAGCTTCTTTATGGTTATGACAGCTCTCGACAAAAATATACTTCAGTGTTTAACGTAGTATTGAACGTCGTAAATGCTAAGAAATACAATAAATATCCAAAAATTCGAAATGTTTGAAAATGCAACATATTACCCTAGAACGAAATGAACAAGGAAAACCGAAAATCGAGGAATAACGAAACATCCATAGTAATAGGTAATATTCCAAATATCATCCGATCTATTTGTTTGGAGAACAAACTCGGTCTCAAATTATAAACAAGAAGAAAATTTCGACTGTGAGACTCAGTAATTCTCATTGTTTTGTAGGAGATAACTATACATATATGTACGTAAATATATAAATATTTTAAATAAATGCAAATTATATATGATAAAAAAAGTAAGATTTGTTCAATGTGAAATATAAACAAAACGCTTTTTTGATATTAGTCCATGAAATTTTTATTTAAAAAGACTTTCACTTAACTGATTGCCTCTGATTTTTTTTACTTATTTCTGGAATACCAATATTAAGTCCCTTTCTTTCACACAATTATAAAGAAGACATAGAGTTGTATCGTGCAATCAAATTTTCTCTCAACACATTGATTGTTTCATGAGATGTTAGCACGCAGCACAAAATCAAATACTTCTTATTCGTACCACAAAAATTCGAAAATATATTTCTATAGTGATTTGCATTGATGGTAACGGCAAGTTTATTTTCATTTTTAATAAATTACTGTCCAATTATTTCTCCAGACCATAAACCACATCAAACTGTTAATTTTTGAAGGTGCAAACGCGATTCAAGGGTAGTATGTGAGTTCTCTTGTCTTAAAAATGACAATTTTAAATTAACGTAAATGCAAAATTGCTAAAAAATATAGAGGTGCATAACCAATTTTTGTTGGTTTTTGATCGAAAGTAAACTATGAAAGTGAGGCAAACACGTTTAAATCTATCTATCTATCTAGATAAAATTGAATGTTTACACATTTGTAAAATGGACCGATTATGATGAAATTTTCACAGTATATTTATATCACCTAGGAAAGAATCATAGGTCATATTACGTCTTGGGTCACCGCTCCTAAGATTGAAACCGAATAATAAGCGGGTGCTGCCCCAACACTTTTAAAAAATTCATTGTAGCAGCCTAATTAACTGGCAAGTTGTAATAAAAATCTAACAGCAAGTTATTATCAATCACAAATATTTCAAGTAAAGGTTAGGTAAAGGGCGTGGTACAGTCTATAGGAATTAATTTTTCTGTATAGGATAGAATGAAATTTAAGTCTTTGTGTATACTGAAATTATGCCCGATTTAAATGGTCATATGAATTGTTGGATAGTGAATGTGGAAGTTAATACGTTTATCGGTACAGAAGGCAGCATGTCCTAACAGAATGTGGACAGACTCTGTTTTGAAAAATCGGAAACCATCAAAATTTTGCGCATGAGTTATGACGTCTGTATACCTAATTTTTATGTATTCGAAAGAACATATACTAAGAATTTTATGCCGTTAAATAGCAATCTACTATTAGTTTTGGATGATAAATATTTTAACAAAGTAATAAAAAAAATTAACATACAAAAAAAAATCTCGTTGTAGTACATGGCGTTTTTAGATACAAAATTAAACGTAAAACGTATGTATCTGATTTTTTATGCACGAGTATGTAACTATGTGACAACAAAATCCACTTTTGCGAGAAGATGCGATGTTGAGCTTTCATACTTACTATAACTCATGAATACAGCGAAAATTATCTCCCATGAGACTCCGTTTAAAAAGCCTGTGCTACTATTAATTCGAATGTACTAAAGATAAATGTGTAAAGAATGGAAAGACATTTCATTTGATGCAATTTTTTTGTAACGCCCAGCGTTTTTATTTTTTTAAGGAATCAAAAAGGCAAGAATATCCGCATGTAATATGAAACAAAGCTATATGCTTAAGCACCGAAAATTGGCGTAATGAAATTGGCGTCTACCAAACTTAGGGCTGTCAAGTTTTTAGGTAAGTTTTTTAAAAGAACCCTTATCCAGGTGGAATGAATTTTTTCCCAAATTAAATAAAACCTGTTTCAAATTAAATGAAACTATTTTTAAATTGTATGAAATTTTTTTTCCAAATTAAGTGAAGCCTTTTACAAATTGAAACCTTAAAAATATCTATTTTTGACAAATATGAATTAAGATGAAACACGATATTACTGAAAAAGATTTGGAAAACATTTCCTAATAATACTTTTTATCGCAAAAAACTAATTGGCTACAAATTATCAGATCCTCCGGATCCCAAATCAAATATACAGTGGTTATATGATATATTATTACTTAATACCGTTCAAAACTCAAATCCAAAATTTCCCATTCATTATTTCCCGAATTTGGCGCCCTATTAGTTATAAAAATGAATAAATGGGAAAAATATCCCACTGAACTGCAGTTTTGTTGATTGCAACTCTATCTCTTAGTAAAATAAAATACAGCTCATTGCAATTTACGAACAAACGAAAACGTAATTCATTCTAATATGTTTCATATATGTATATGTACATTGTGCATCTATATATATATATATATATATATATATATAAATATGTATATAAATATATATATGTTTAAAACTAGCCGACCCGGCAAACGTTGCTTTGCCTTCAAATTTTATTTTTATTGGAAATGTTTATTGGAAATGTATATATTATAATAAGAAACGCCTATATTTGCAGAAGAACTTAAAATATGTTCACTCAACCGAAATACAAAATTCTGTTTAAATACCGTTAGCAGGAGCAGAAATAATTGCTTTCTAATCCCGCCCATATTTGCAGCAGCACTTAAGATATGTACACCAAACCGATGTACCAAATTTTGTTCAAATACCGTAAACAGGAGCAGAAATATTAGATATTTAATTTATGGTTTGTATGGGAGGTACTTCGCCCCATTGTCCAATCCCGCCCATACTTGCAGTAGCACTTAAGATATGTACACCAAACCTACGCACCAAATTTTGTTCAAATACCGTAAGCAGGAGCAGAAATAATGGATTTTTAATTTTTTGTTTGTATGGGAGGTACCACGCCCTTTGTCCAATCCCACCCATATTTGTAGCAGCACTGGAAACATTTACTACAAATATTTAAAAAAAGAATTAGCCAAATCGGTGTAGCCGTTTTACAATTTTAGATAAATCGAAAAAAGTGGGCGTGGTAAATTTTCTTTTCCATAAAAACCTAAGTTGGACTACGACGAACATCTAAAAAAAAATTATTCAATTCGGTCCAGCCGTTCTCAACTGATGTCCTTACCAACGAACGGCATTTGATTTTTATTTATATAGATGTATGCCCCTCTACCTAGTGTAAAATATGCGGGGTTTGTGCCCCACAATATTAAGTTCTGCAAAACCCAAAATTTGCAACAGAACGACAATTTTGTCCATTTTCAGTAAAATAAAGGCAAATTATTCACAATAACACCAATACGCAGCAATATGGAACAGATAAAAAAACCTGAAAGAAAAATAAAATAGAAATAGTACACGCACACGTACACGTACACGTACACGTACACGTACACGTACACGTACACGTACACGTACACGT
>JAHXMU010036545.1:0-16806 GCA_019455685.1 Philornis downsi
CCAGCGACTATGTGGGGGGAATGTATTACGACGACTAACTCTTAAGACGGTCCACACGACCAAACTCACTTACATTGTAATGTTCGAAAAAGACTACAAGAACGGGAGAGAGCTTTAGAATAGTCGTTATTTCAGTACAGTGATGGTTATCAGAATAGATATATATTAATTGTAATTCGACAATATTCGAAATTCATTGGTAGAATGAACAAGTGTTTTTATATATTTCTGGTACACTATTGGTGCACACTATTTCCAACATTAACTGAACTTACATGCATTCTATTTTTAGATTCGTTCAATGGGACATACAGTTTAACGATGGTTAAGACTATCAGTTTACGAAGTTAGACACACAGAAGTGACCGCCGCTCAACTAACAGGGGCTCGTGTAGGGGCGATAATCGTGTGCTCTAACCATAGTGTCGCTCTAACCACAGGTCGTTTATACTCTAATGTATTTCACATATCACTTGCGGTCTTATATATTGGAGACGTTTCTATAGATTTTAAGATTTTTCTACATATTCCTATTTCATAAAATATAGAAAAAAATTAATAAAAAATAAGAGGATGAAAAGTTTTCTATTATTATATCTCATTCAAAGTGACAAACTTGACCAATTCACATAAAACAGCAATTGTACGCCCTTTCTGCTGAAAATGGCGAAAATGGTATGCCTGATAAGACTAAAATGTGGATAATCGAAACTTTTTGCCCCACCGCTTCAGGTGCTTCAACATTAATGACCATTAACTCTAATATATAGGTATAGTTTTTATCATAACCTTTAAATGTGTGCACGAATTCAATAAAAGCTTGCACGTCCTAAAAATCACGTATGTTCTATGAATTATTTCCACACAAATGGCCATAAATCCCAATATATATATTGGATAAGATATACACATTCTTTCGCGCAACGTAAAATCAGATCTATTAAATATTTTTTATTTGGAAATCTGGAATAGTTCTTCCTACATTTTTTAGTACTTCCTCATTAAATCCTAAATTAATATTTGTTTAAGCACTTTCACACGATTGAAATAAAATTTATATAACGAATATTGCAAGTCGTTGAATTAATACACTTTTCGGCAAAAGATCACAAGGTGAGGCAATTTGCAATTGAGTTGAACTGTCCGAAATTTTTTGTTTTTTTTTTTTGTTTTAGGAAACCTGGATGGGTTCACAATCAATCCAATGACGACTTAGAAATATTTCCACGAATATTCATCTTTTTGTTTAATTTAAGACCATGCCAAACTAACATGCTATGTATTTTATATTTGCAATTTTAAACAAAAATATATTTATGCAACCAGTTATCCATTACCTATACTGTAAAAAGTGGTGGCTAATGTAAAAAGTATACGGTTTTGCAAGGCCGCAGAAAGGTTATCACAAAATCATTGACGTAGTTTTCGTGCCCGCCACATTTGCAAAAGGGACGAATTTTGGATATTTCTGTTCGTCCACATATTTGCTTCTCAAAAATGGTACATTTCATAGACAATGAAAAGTTTATTCTAAGCTAACGTACAATTTCTTCTCTTTTATTTTCAGCTCTACCTCCACAAAATTTGAACTTCAAAAAATCATTTCCCTTTCAGCCACATTCATGAATTTCCACCCATAATTTCATTACTTTTGTTTTAGACTGTAGTACTATTTTCCTCCTAGCTTTTTCCGGAAAAGCACGAAAATGAATAAAATACTTTTCATTCACACGCCTACGTTGTAAGAGGGTTTAACATCTTAATTTTAGCAATTTCGTTTCCAACTTCTTATTTTAGGCGATCTTTGTAATTCAAAAAAAAAAAAAAATAATAATAATAATATTTACTTCGTGCCTACACCGTAAGAAAAATGTAGACCTTAATTTTGATACTTTCAATTCATGTACCCTAACTCTCCCATTACATTTCGAATTTTAGAAAAAGAACTATTTACCTCGTGCCTACACCACAGGAAGAATGTAGACCTTAATTTTGGTAACTTCAGTCTTTTGTCGTAGCAGGTGACACCATTTTCATCCATTTTCTTTTATGTTTTACTCACTAAAAGAAGGAACGTTGGCAAGCAACTTTGACTGATTTTTGGTTTTCATTCAATATTAGATATTAAATACCCCTGTTGTTAATTCCACTTTATAATAAATTGTTTTATACTGTCTACCTATTGTTATCGTGTTTGACTGGGAGCTACAGCTTTAGTTAGCTGTAAATTTTTGTAATTTTAAATTGGAAAAAAGCCCTAACTGGCATCATTAGCAAAAATCAAATTAGCTGTTGAAACACTGGGTGCAAGATCAGAAGTCAAAAATTCTTGTATGTCACTTGAAAGTACATACATTCAGATATATAAAATTAAGACTATTATTTTACTAATATATTTTATATTTTAACTTACTAATATATTTTGAGAGAGAGAGAGAGAGTACGCAAGCTTTAAAAAAATTTGATGAACCGCGTATGAAACGAGGTGTAAGGGAGATATGATGAACTCATAAGCTATTAATTTATTCATTATTTAAATGCTGAAAGATTTTCCGTCTTCTCTCACAAATTTCGCAAGCTCATTCAAATTTTGCGTTTGTGACTTTACTCAACACTTTTCCATTGATCATTATTAAAAAAACTCGTGGTAGATACAAAACAATTCGTTTGTGGATGCAGCTCACTAATTTCTTGTCTAGGGCTATCAGCAGTGTTTGTTATTAGTTCAGGAGTACCTTACAAGTACTAAAACATTACTGGTCTACAAAAGTGAATTAACAATGAGTTACGGCTGAATTAAACTTTGATCTCAATAGAATAACTGAAGCCAAAAACATATTTGCATTTGTAATAATTTCGTTGTTAGGTATCTCAGATGTTCATTTGTGAGTTATTTTCTGTAGCTTCCATAAGCTATTCCTTTCTGGTAAATTTCGACAATTCCTCTATTGAAGTTGCATGCATACCATGCAAATTCCACATCTTCGTTTCACTTTTTTTATTTCTACAAAATGTTTTAACGTATTTTTACAATTTACGGATGTTGCAAATTTTTTACTACGTTAACACATGCTTTAATATTTTTATTAACATGTATAATTTACACCATACCCAATAGCATTTAAACTACAAAAATTCTCTTACGTGTAGTGTCCACATAGTTTGCTAAACATATTGCTAACATCTCTATGTTAACACATAACAAAATATACATAAATAATTAACTTTCCACTGAGAGAAGAAATTCCAGTATTCAGATGTTTACTATGCAAATACTTTCTTGAATTTGTTGTTCGAACTTTGTATTATACAAAACTTCTGAAATCCTCTCAAAAAAAAAAAATATTTGTAAGCTAAATACAGACGATGGTATTTCAGCACCAAATCTTTTTATTTCAATGGCAACTTTTAGATGGATGGTTAATAAAAATGAAGGGTGGAGAAGCGTTTTCTTGTGCCTAATTTTAACTGTGCCTAATTCTAACAATTTTTAACGGAGTTTTTAAATGCGTAATTAGTTAATTTTAATAACATTAGATCTGGCTCTAAAACAATACCCGAGCATATTTCTATAGATGAAAAAATTATACATACACAAATAAACCATTGTTGTTAGAATAAAAAGACAATAATTTTTATTTTTCAAATTGTTGAGTATCGTGCAACTTTAAATATGGCCATTTCACAGATACGTCGATGCAATAAATACGCATTTATTATCGTCATATCAACAAAATGGTAAAATAGGTACAGAAAAATATTTTGTTTCCAAACTTATGTGGTATCGACCTAATGTGATAAACATGTACCTTTCTTATGTACGTATCATTACGTATTCGTCAAGATTACCGCGGCACATTTCTTTAGTAATATTTTCGCCCTTTAAAGCTTAGTATTGTTAATGCTATTGATCGCTCCAAAATTAATTCCTATATCTGTAAAATGTACTAATAATGGAAGTGAGAAATAAAAGTTATCAAAAAAATTGAACGATTTCCAAAAATCGACACTATTTGTGACAAACAAGCTAGTATGTTAGCAGTAGTGTCTTAACTTGGCGTATTCCGTAATACAACATTGTCACCGGATCTGGTGTAAATTCGAATGTGTATGAAAGGCCTTCAGAGTCATACTGTTATACTGGAATAATAACGGCGGGAAAAATAATGCATTAACTTTTAGAAAGTGCAACAACAACATGAACGAAAATGTTAACAACAAAACGTGCAAACGAAGTCACTACAGGAAGAGAAAAGTTGTTTAAAGGACAAACGTTAATGGAACCCATAACGGTGGTGGAGTGCCGAGCGTATAGACGCACAAACTGAAGAACGCATGAACTTGTTAATTTAGAAGCTTCGACAGTGTCGGACCATAGAAATGTAATATTTTTGCCTACCAAGTAAGTAAATTGCAAAAGTAGAAACGTTTTGAAAGTGGAAGTGCCGTTTTCTATATATTTGTTCAATTTGTGTTTTGAATTGGAGCAACAAATCACAACTTCATATGTTCTTCATTTTTTAACCAGTACAAAAATTTCAGTGAGGTGAACTGACTTACATATACCTTCACCAAATGTCCTTTTGTGTTACTGCAAAACATACCCCGTAACGTTCCAAAGTCCTCCGTTTAGGAAATGTGGAAGGACCACTGATTTTTGCTAAAATGACCAATTTGTATGTGTGGTGCCATAAGAGTCCAGGCGGTACATTCAGTTCTTGCCGCTATTTTTAAATCTAAGGGCATATTTTTTAATGAAAAGCGTCGATGAAGACCCTGTCCTAATTGAGATGCGTCTTCGAAGACAATTACATATAAAAATCCTACGCAGAGATGTTTCATGTCCATAAAGACAATCCCACATGAAGTGTGTATATTTGGCACATGATTAGGCGCCAAAACGAAATTCCAAAAGTCCAATACTGAAGAGTCCATTGTTGAACCCTGACACAACACGCATACTTGGGGACCCAACTGATTCCAAGGGAAACCCATCTTTGACAAACTTACGATATCAAATGAGCTATAATGCCATTAAACTACATCAATCTTTGAATTATGGTTTCCAGTCAGACAGAGGGATATAGTTCAATCGACTTGGAAACCCCTGAAACTCTTCTTGAGGTGTCAAATGATGTATACTTTGATTCCTTCGAATGAAGGTGTTATGGGTTGTAAACGTGTACTTGCCATTGCTGGGCAAATCCGCGTGTAGGATGTTATCGCTTACAAGGGATTTGTAGGCGTTTCAGCTGATGTTACTAGCAGTTGTGACTACTTTTTGCCACAAGGCACTAAAATTTTCCAAACCGTACTTGACAATTCAATAAGAAATACTTTGAATCCCAGAGCTACCAAAAGCTTCTCCGCTTACAGGCGTACTAGAAGAAAAGAGCATAAAAAGAGTCCATCAGTGTTTTGTTAAATATTTAACATTTGTGGCAACAAAAGAAAATTGAAAATATAACCGATATTTTCTCATCTATCAGCTGATGATTGACATTTGCGTATTTGCTGTCTTTTGTGAAAGTAATTATTATTTATCGTTTTTATAATGGCTTACATTTTTCGCGTTAACAATTCAAAATATTCTGTTCTTGCTCGACAAATAGTTTAAATAGCCAATTTCAGATGTTTAAACGTTTTAAATATTATTCGATCCTTGATAAATGTGATTTCCACCCAAAAATTGGGCATAAATGAGACGACTTTAAATCAAACAGTCCAAACTGTAAGATTATATAGAACCCCTATTGAGTTTCACCAATAATGAAAGTAGACATACTCATCTTTACCGTAGGCATACACTCTTTTAATATCGAACTGTAATTATTATGGCGATATTAATTTGACGTTTTAACTTTAAGCAAGATCCCTTCAAATATTTCAAGCATTTTCGAAGTAGAAGGAAATACTAAAAGATTCATAAGTGATTATTACCTAAAATACAATGATATTGATTCCACAACCTAAGCTGTGAAAATGATTTTTTTTTTTTTTTTTTTTGCTTCCCGCCCATTTATCTCTACCCGGAAAATAATTTTTGAAACGTGTCAGTTTTTGTATTTGCATCTTCTAAAAGTATCATTTTAAATTAAGAAACTATTTCAGTAAATGATAGCTATAAACACATCAATTTTCCTGTGGAATAAAATCACGGCTTTGCTGTTATTTAGTATAAATCCCGTATTTAAGAAGCATTGTTTACTCATCTTACATCTACATCTACTGAATTAATAAAAACGCCCATATACCAAAGCTATGTAGGAACCGTGTTAGCCTTTGAACTTTTGAAAACCGCCTTCCATAAAATAAAAATGTATTCATAAGTTTAAACTGATTCCATAATTGCATTAGTTTGACTACCAAAGAACCGATGTACATGGTCGCAAACCGTATTTGTACGATCAAGAAGAGTGTTGATAACCGTAATAAAAGATCTGAGAATATTTCAGGGGATTTGAGAAGTTACAGAGGAAGTACACACTAAGAATTGGGTCGACCAACCATAGGGCAGGAATCAAAGTGGTTTCGTTTGGACAAATCCCCATGGTATGTGCAAGATTTCACAACACCCTGTTGTAAATGCGCATAATTCAGGAAATCAGTAATCGACATTTTAGAATATTCAGTTTTTTCAGACTTGTTAACAAAATTAAAAATATAGAATATGAATAAATGTATAATTAATAAGCCTGCACAGCGTCTGTTGCAGATGTTTTGGTTGACCAAATTTTACTTGGAGTTGCTTAAATATTGCGGGAAAAAAAACTACAAAATACCAGCACTATGGACCTTTTTCTCAAAGAAATTCGTCATATAAAAGCAGTAAACCTTCGTTCTCCCATAAAATCTCGTTGAAACTAAAGGAAGAAATTAAACCGCTAACAGCAGGAAGTAAAATACAAATAAAAGAGCGGAATTATTGTTTTTGTTTCTAACGGCATGAAATTTGTTGAAAATGTGTTGATTTTATTAGATTTCCTTTTCAGCACTTTTTACAACTTTTTATGCGCTTCCTCTGACACTGCATTTGCTTTGGAGACAATACTAAAACAAAGAGAGTAGGGTTTGAAATGTTTACAATGTGCAAAATATTGGAAAAAGGTAAATCTATTATCCAAACCAGATAACACTTTTACTGTGGGAGTTTTTATAATTAATATGATGTTTGACAATCAAATCTAGTTCATGAAATATCGATACTTAGTATGGCTATAGTTAATAATTGTCCTTATAGAGCTTGCATTTACGTTCTCATTGATAAGGATAGTAATGTTGAAACTCACCTTCTTTGTTCCAAACCTCAAGCTGCTCCAACACAAGTGCTATCTATTCCCATATTAGAGCACTCCTGCTTTTGAAGCGAATTAATGTTATTGCTCAACTGAATATTTTCGGTGCGAACATTTATTTATAGTCAGACTCAATGGTGGTTTTATCTTGGATTCGAGAAGAATTGTCACATTATCAAGTCTTTGTTGCGAAGCGTAGTAGTCTCATCCAGACCTTGACATACAATATGCAATGGAAGTATGTACCAACTTATATTAATCGTGCTAACATTCTATATAGCGGTGCCACGACTCGAGAACTTGCGACGTATGGCTAAACGATTCAGATTTTTTACAAGGCGTGGGACTTTGGCAGCTTTGTGGAACCTTTCCAACCGTTCCAAAAAATAGCAAATTCGTCTTAGTAAGTTCTATTATAATTTTGAATGTATCGCTCAATTGGAAATATATTTCATAAATTGAAAAATTATATCGAATTTATGAATACATCTAAAAATTTAGAGTTTCCAATATGTCTTCAAAAACTGGTCCATTAACAAGTGGTGTCAAACTAAGAACGTAACTTCTTTTAAGAATGGTTTAGAGATGCAGCTTTTCATCTAAATTTCAAGTCTTGAATAAAACAAGACTTTGGATGTGTCAAATCTTGAATAAAACAAGACTTTGAATGCGTCAAATTCACTTGCTTTGTTGAATCCTTTCGGGCAGAATCTGGGCTAGCTGGGAATTGGTGGGCGTCTACAATACTTCAAATTGCTATTTGGACCACAGTTCCTTATAACTCTTCCAAAATGGCATCCACTAGCAGAGTCCATTATTCGTTATTACCACGGGAAAAATATGAAATATTGGCCTCTGGGAGGTAGAGAGGAAGTAAGCAGAATCGTCAATAGTTGCGTACCTTGTTTGTGACTATGACCACCACACATTAAGGGCAATCTTCCTAGAGATAGAGTTGAAAGTTATTGGTCATTCTTAGTTTCTGGCGTTGATTTCTGCGGCCACTTAAATTATCGTTAAATTATCGATAAAATAAGCTTGTTTATACCTATATATATCGCCCTTAAAGCGGCTCTTATTAAACGTGTAAATGATCTCCTGGCACAATAGTTTTTGCCAGCACTTAAGCGTTTTATTACGGGTAGTACTCATGGTAAACCTAAACAATATGGTTCTGTAATGCAACCAATTTTGTTCGAATTATTTGTTTGAATTAGCTGAACTAACGCCGTTGTTTCATAACCAAAACGAAACTATTGTGCTTGGAAGCTGGCATTGACTGGGAGTATATGTCACCAAGGTTCCCTCATATACGTGGACTGTAAGAGACGTCCATAAAGTTGCAAAGTTGCATATTCTTCGTACTGATGGACTATCAATTCTAGGTTTTGATGGATTCTGAACCTTAATATGCCAAATTTCTGCACTAATGAAAATCCATTTCAGAAAATCCTGAGGACCTAGAAGCTCTAACTCCAACTCATTTTTTAATAGGTGCTTCCTTAACCTCAGTTGTAGAACCGGATGTCTGATGGCAGAAGGTGTGTTATTTGCAGCAGTCTTTTGAAAAAAGTGGAGTAGAGAGAATTTACCTCTATTGCAACAATGCTCTAAATTACCTACAAAACATGTGAAGCTATGGAATTAGCGAGCGAAGAAAGTAATGAAGAGAGCGGGATCATTTTACTCTCTTGGCTCTTGGCAAATTTCGACGGTAGATGTTCCGTTTCGTTGATTGATCTGTATTTCATCAAATGTCAAAATTCCCACTCCAAGCGACTATCAAAATTGAAATGAAAAAAGAAATAAAAAAAAGTTTGATTTATTTAAGAACTGCGTAAGTCTGAAATGTAAAATGTTTCATTTGGTCATTCCGTTTGAAATCTAGCTCGTAGTTCCAACGTATTTTTCGTTTCCAAAGAAGAACACATGTTTATAGTGCTACCGAAACCTTAGGAAACAATTTGCGCAAACAAAATTCCATTTGAAGAAATTGCATGCATTTTGTATAGGAAAGGTAATCCCGCTTGAGATGAATACCAGTATTAAACTAGAAAAAATTAAGAAAAATTAAAAACAAAAAAGTTAAAAATAAAATCTCCACATATATTTGTTACGCGTTCAAAAATGTTAGATGTTTAGAAATCTCTATCGTTCCGTCGAGGGACACCATTTTTAATACTTACAAGACGATGGACGGCTCACCTAATAACATAGTTCCGAACCGCCAATGTCTTAGGTGGCTTATCGAAGCCGATTGAGTCGTCATTCACAAAAAATAATCGGCGGCGGTGAGTCCATCGGCTGAACCGAATCGGTTTTAAACTTTGACCTAAGGTGATAGCTGAATGTACACTCCCTTCTCCATGATTTTATCTTCCGTTTGTTCTGGGCTATTGTACTATTTGGTCCCCCTTCTTTCTTATTTTCTGCTAGAGTTCACGGGAGGTTAACGTGAGTCTCCCCGTGAAGGCTTCACCCACGGTGTGCTTATTACACTAGGCATATTACAATGCGATTGTCAGCATTTTCTTCTAGAAACACGAATTTCATAAAATCTATTTACACTACTTTAGCGAAACATAAGGGGCACGTGTGTTTTCATTTTGATGACTTCACCTTTGGCCATTCGTTTTAGAAAACGACATAGTTCTTTTCCCTTTTCTTTCATATTTTACCGCTTATTCTTTGCATCGCTGATAAATGAACCACCACCACCACCTAATTTCATAATTCTAGATTAGGCTTGGCTTTTTCTACCCCGTTTTTTTATGTTTACTGAATTGGGCTGATATACATATAAATGAAATATATGAACCTAGGAATATGTATATGTAGTTATCCGATCAATTTTTCTAAACTTTGGCAAGCGTTATAAAACTTTATACTAAACAATGTAGATATCTGCAGCCTACCAATTAGAAATTGAGGTGAAAGGTTGAATTTCGTTACATAGGTCAAAATGTATGTCGCAATGCACTTGGCGACAAGCTTGACCTATGTTAATTCTGAAGGAATTCAGTGCAATCGAATGCAAGATGTGAACCTTGTGGTAACGATGCGCCCTGTTCTAACCAGTCAGGGAAGCCCAAATTTGTATCGACTGGTTCAGTGAAGAATCAGTCAGTAGCTGTACATCAACGAAACGAAAAGATCTGTCGAAAACATTGTCGATGTCGGTGACAATTTGTCGACGATTTTGTCGACTTTCCAAATTAATTATTGTTGTAGTCGGGAAGAAGTTGTCAATGTAAGAAATGAATCCCGCCTCAAGTCTTCATTATTCAAAGAGGTGATAAAAATATATTATTCCGCGAGTAATAAAATGTTGAATTTCCTTAACCCCGAAAATACATTTTTATATTAAAATTTGCCCAAATTGATGCTACCCTTCGCCATGACCCTTAATGATAATTTACAAAAGGGTTCGGTTCAGAACATTTTTAATAGTACTTCAAACAATTCGTGCTACATGATTTACCGAAAATGGTACATTACCAACTTTTAAACTAATTCTAAAGACAGTAATAATCGAGTTAAATTGTAACAATATTCACGCAGATCAAAATACAGGGTGGCGCAATAGTTGGGTTGGCGGGCCCATGGAGTTTCAGTCGCTTTGAATCACTTCGACGGGAAGCGTCGCGCATTTTGCTTGCGCACATTTTACGAGAACTTTCGTACATATATTGCTACTAGGTGACTATATTGTGCTGAATATGAACTACGGCGAATTAGTGAAGCTCCGAGTGCTAATTTAATTAAAATATGGGTAAAGCGTTTTGAAGAGACCGGTTCAACATTTAAACCACAAGCAAATGGTCGCCCAAGATCATCTAGGACCGAAGACAATGTTGAAAGAGTTATGGAGCCAGTACGAGGAAATCCACAAATGTGGACTCGCAAGAGATCGTCTGTCTTACAATTATCGCGACGAAGTTTGCAACGAATTTTAACATTGGATCTTAAACTGCATCCATATAAGCTGCAATTAACACAAGAATTGAAAGAGTCTGACTTCATAGCAAGGCTCGCATTTGCTAATGAAATGCTTAATCGATTTTCCAATTTTGACAATATCCTTTTCTCTGACGAGGCTCATTTCCTTATGAATGGGTTCGTAAACCGTCAAAATTGTCGTTACTGGAACAGTGAAAATCCCAAAATCAAACACCAGAAACCATTGCATAGTCCTAAAGTGACAGTATGGGCAGCAATCTCTGACAGAGGAATAATTGGTCCTTTTTTCTTCGAAAATGCGCGGAGCCAAAACGTCACGGTTAATACGGAACGCTATGTTGAGATGTTGGACGGATTTTTGGCAGTTCAAGAATAGTGAATTCCAGAACTTGGTTCAAACAAGATGGAGCTACCTGTCACACATCAAATGACTCCATGGCGGTGGAGAAGCAGATGTTCCCTGGCAGACTGATTTCGAAAAGAGGTGATATCCCATGGCCCCCACGTAGTCCAGACTTGACGCCTCTTGACTTTTTTTGTGGGGATACCTCAAACACAAAGTCTACGGTAATAATCCAAGAAACATCGTTCAGCTCAAGGAGAATATCCGTGGTAAAATGGCAGCCATTACACCAGTATTACTGAAGAAAGTTTTCAATAATTTTCGTTTGCGGTTAGAGGAGTGCCGTCGTAGAGAGGATCACCATTTAGATGATGTTATTTTTAAAAAATAAACTTCATTTATTACTCTACAATGCCTTAGATTTATTTTAACCATACCTTTTGTATTTATTTTTTAATCTATTTTTTAAATATGCACGTTCTATTGCGCCACCCTGTATATTAAAACGTTTTTAGTATATTATATTAAATAATATATAATATTAATATAATATATAATATTAATATTATATATAATATTAATATAATATATAATATTAATATTATATATAATATTAACATATTATACCTTTCAAAGGTAGGTAGGTAGGTATAACAAATATCAGCAATATTCGATGTGAAGCTCAAAGGACTTCAAAGAATGCAAGAAAGCGTTGATACTCCGCCAGATAATACAGTAAACATAAAGTACAGCAATGATGAGGACATAGGAAAAACGTAGTTGCCTAGCTGTTCTAGTATAGTCTGTCAACAAGGAAAGAACGTCACTTTTTTGAAAAGTAACGGCTACTACACCCGTTACATTTCAGTGTAAAAGTTCAAAAAATATTGCGCCAGATACTTGGGCCGGTAATTTCGGAAGCGCTGTCGATGATAACACTTGGTAGTGCTTCGTATAACTAAAAATGACTTCGTCAATGTGAAAAGTTTGAGGGGTTTGCTTAGCAATTTTAGCTGCCGATTTTCAGCTCTTATCTGTTTTAAAAAATTGCTTTAAATTTGCTTCAATGTCTCATATTTTTATACTCATTTGTTCAGATTTAAATATTATAAGTCTTTTTTTCTTGGAATAATTATATAAACAGCTACAAATTAGTCTTTGTGTATTTATACTGGAGTATTATTTCAATATCGGCCGATAGTTTACAGACATTATATTCATTTGAATATTTAAAAATACTTATACAAATTTTTATGTCATTTTGGCAATATTATCAAATAATTTACCCTTGTTCGAACTTGTTCGCCTCGAAATATTTATCGATATTGGCTTAAAATAGCATAACGCAAATGACGGGCTTTATATTCAAAATTATCAAATAAAATTGAAACAAATTGTTTCTAAAAGCTGCAAATTAAATATTAATATTAATCGTATAACATTTATACGAGTATTACTGACTGCTGCTTTCAAAAAAGGAATCTGCGAGAAAGTGAACAACGGCGCCATCTGTATATAACAAATTAACACATCAGTATAATGGCTTGCAGAACATAATTATAGCGTTTCTGTATATTGGAAATGTAAACAGCCAGCTTTTTGTTGGAATATTTTTTAACAAATTTACTACTTACATTGCGAATGCTTGTTAAAGGCGTTGCTACCATGGCGAACGCAGCTTAATTCGTTTCACAGAATGCATTACGCACCGAATCATCAGAGGGTATATACAACTTTTCCTATGAGCAAATACATAAAAAAAGCAAATTTAAATTAATACTGAACATACAATTCGCTACGGTTAGATTTAATTTAGTCAGCCCCTGTTAAGAAATCAGTCTGTATTATCAAATCAGCGAACATTATCTCAACAGAATCGGCCGCAACAAAACTAGACCTCTGGAAATCAATATGCGATGGTTGGCAAAATCTAAATGCTAGAAAATGAATTCTAACAAAAAGACTAAAAACCGAAGATCGTTCTCCTGGAAGGCAGGAAAAATAGAAGACTTAAGGCAACTGCCTTAAGCTTCCCGACACTGCAATATTTCTTACGTGGCTGGATGATTTCTGCTGCCCACAGAGGACTCGAGAAGAAGCTGTGGAGTTGTGCGACTTTTCTTTCATACAAAATGCTGTCAAATAAAAAATGAAAGAAAATGCTTTCGTCTTTAATGCTGTAAAGCTCTTCTTTCCCTTTTATGTGCATCCCTACTTTTGTTGTACTGTTTTCAGTATCACAAACCCCGTTTTAAGTAATTTTTATTCAAACCTCGGTGACCTCAATCAATTTAAAGCGAGTGAACAAGATGTTGTTCTTTTTGCTGAACGCTCTGTTAAATACAAAATTTCGTGTCTCCTATCGGCATCCGTTCTGGTACTCTTTTGAGGGAAGGCAGTTATGCAGGTGCTTTAGCCGTTCAGGTTCAACCTCCGATCTCCTGAGTTATGAGTGCTCATTCAATCCCCTATCTGAATGTGTCGGTTGTCCGCATAACTGGTTCATCCACTTGCGTCATAAGACATAAGACTTAGTGTCGAGGACAGTTGATTTTTGTTTGTCGAGAAAGGGCTTCGCCATTAAATTGTAGCGGTAGTATATCGTAGTTTTTGGCAAGTTTTGTCGATATCATGAGCACACGCAAGTAATATATGGCTTTTGTGGAAAACCGCCGGTCTGGTAAGGCTGTCAGCTGTTAAATACCTGTCATCTGAAGTGTTATTTATTTAGTGAAACGTTTGCCATTTGAAAATATCAATCGAACAAAATTTTCTTCGGCGATGAAGGTAATTTCTCACTCGATACTTACGTCAACAAGCAAAATTATCGCATATGGGTCTCGGAGAACCGAGAACTGATTGTGAAAAAGGCATTGCATCTGAAAAAGTGATTGTTTGGTGCGCATTATGGTCTGGAGGTGTCATTGGACCGTACTTTTCGAAAACTACCTCAGAAGAATCCACAACTGTAACCAATTCAAAGGCGGTCAATAAAATGGCATTGTATTTCGTTCATAATGGCAAGGTCCAAGCATTATAATGAAGTAAAAGTTTCGTCGAAATCAGAGCATTATGTGTGTTTTATTTAACTTTACTTAAAACCGAAAAACGAATAACCCTACACATAATCAAATTTTGCTCATACCGAAATTTCGGAAGCCAAAGTTCAGACACAATAAACATAATTTAAATATCTTAGCGGCAACAACCATCTCGCCGCACTCAAAACTTATTCCTTCGAGACGTTACAAATTTTACAAATTATATGTTTTAAAATATTCTATTATTTTTGCAAATGCACATGATCTTTACATTTTTATTTACAACCGGTTTAAATTTACCGGTCGCTCGTATCTGCTCAACAATAAATTTTATTTGGAACGTTTGCATCAGCTTGATAATGAATTCCATCCATTCCGATCGAAAGTGGAATTAATTTCGGATTTTGTTTCTTTAGAAAGCGAAAAACGAAAACATTTGTGAGAATAAAACCATTTCTGGTATCCAAAGTGTAACTAATATTTGTAGTTAAGTAAACACAAGTAAATTAGGTGAAAGTACCTTTAATGAATAAATAATTTCGTTTATAAACTATTCAGTATTACTACGAAAAAAACGTAAATTTTTTTCTAAATGAAATAACCTTTTAAAAAGAAATTGCTGCCACCTATATTTTCTTACAAACGCCTTTTTCGTTCGAACCAAGACAAGAAGAAAATTGTTTCGTGAAATTTATGGAGCGCTATGTAGCGAGGGTATGCGGTATTCATAAAAGGATTAAAAGAATTACTGGCGTTAAAAGTTTTTGAGGAACGAACATAAGCTTTACCTTTACCTTTATGACCTTTATGAAACCATTACCACCAAGCAGTGGTAAACAACTACTAACGCCCACACTTTTCGGAATCTGAGGAAGGTAAAAAAGTATTAGTATATTATTTGAACCGCAGATGTCTGGAAAACGAATAGCAACATAAAGGTAATAGAAAAGAGAAGATGGAGTAATGTAGCTTCAACTTGGCAATAAACATTTGGTTGCGTTTAGTATAACATAGAAAACGATGCGAACAGATCCTAACGAGATTAAGATATAAAAAGAGTTGCTATTCGATGAAAAATCGAAAAAGCACCGGAATGGCTTAAACATTGCCCTCCACCTTTCAACATAAAATTATGTTGCAAATAAACTTAGCTATAGCTAAAACTAAAGCTAATAAGGGAATGCAATTAGTATTTGTCTTTTTGTAAACATTTTACTTTATTTTCTTTTCTTTTCAATAAATATTTTCTCAAAATAATAAAAATGGATTGCGAAAAACTATTTATAATAAAAGTCCGCTAAAGAAAGCCTGTCAAAATCATCCACCAACCTATCAGGGACGGACTCTGAAGGGGGTGATAGTGTATGCCACCCCCATGACTCTTGCCGTGAGCTCTAGTCTACAGCCGACGTCCATCACCACACTCACCGGAATGACGGATACGGAGCCACCAGTTGGACAACCAAACTAAGCGCCAAAGTGATTAATTGCCGCATAAGCAGCTTTGTGGAAAGCGCTGTAGTTATTGGAGCCAGGATTGTGGAATGGAGAAAAATTGGATCAAGGGTAGCCTCAGAGGCATACGCTGAGACTTATTAGCTTGTTTGTGCCGTCGAAAGGCGCCGGAAACTGGGCTGCATGCAGCGAACATTGCGTGCGCAAAGATCAGTTGCTCTCTTCTGGCCTATTTTCCTGCCCGGCGAAATGAAGTCCGAATGAAGGACACTAATTTGATCTCCTTTGCAATACCGATATCTTGACTGATTCGGATAGGTGCCACGGCTGTGGTTAATACGAAGGCTGTTCGAGCAACAACAATGCAGGAACACCTTTCGAAATCTTTTTTCTTCCGCATTCGCTTAAAAGCAGAGCAGGAGCTATATTGATTGGTGGGTCGCCGATTGTTGGGAAAATGGCAATAATGGCCGCCTGATACTCACTAACTGACTGAGATTGTGTTGGCTGAAGTACAACCTCAGTAATAATTGTCATAGTAGAGACCCCGGTAGGGATCGTGGTAGCGACTTTATTTTACACAAGAAGCATGGCAAACATGTTCTTCAAAAGTGGACTTAGTGATTGTCTTACGCCGATACACGGCAAACCAAAACATAACTTTGAAATGAGGCACCCAGTATTCACAGCATAAATTCCTCAACATCAAGTC
>JAHXMU010036548.1:0-34595 GCA_019455685.1 Philornis downsi
ACAGCATAAATGTTTTAGTAGTCCACCCGGACTCCTCCAACACCACTAACTGCTCCATCGCCTCTTTGGTCTCAGACTCCGCGGCACACAAAACACATAAAAGGACAGACTACAACAGACCAATCGACCGGCCAACCTGTCATGGTACGCCAAGTTGGCGCTTATGGAAAAATTATATTTATAAAAACTTTATAATGTTGCAAATTATTTATATTTTGTTGCACGCTTTGACTTCAAATTCAATTGCACTCCACTGCTGCCGCATGCCCGTCTGGCCAACTGGAGTGGTGCACGTACTTCATTGTGGCATTATTAACATTTTTACGATATGTTCGTTCATATGTTGAATTGCATACAAGCATTGGCCAAGCAGGGTTTTACTATTACAGACTATCCATCGATTATGAGCTATGAATGGCTTAAAAGCTGGCCACAAAATTATGTTCATGTTTATGTGTACAGTTTCGTTTGCCAGATTTTTGAGAGCATAATTCATTAAATGACCATTAGAAAATAAATAATATTAAAATTGAATATGTCAGAAATTTTTGGCAGTCGCATAAAAAACAATAATATATTTTCTAAATAGGCTAATGTAGTTAAACAAATTTAGATTGAACCAAACCGACTCAGTGTGTCAGTACACAGAACTAATGGAAATATATAAAACGCATTCGGAAGTGATTGAATGAATTGAATAAAAAAGAAAAAATGTCAGAAAAGGTTTTTAACATCGACAATGCATGCGATGTTTACGAAAATCAGAGTTAAAAAATAAAACCAGCTAATTTATTTATACAGGGTTATCTATTATGGTAAGTGATTCTCGTCGTCGTAGTCGATCTAGGATGGGCATGGGATTATTTTTGTTGATTATCTTCATAAAGGAAGAACCATCAATACTATGCTGATTTATTGCAACGTTTAGGTGATGAAATTATCTGAAAAAGGCCGCATTTGGTGGAATATAAAATGTTCATTCATTAAAACAACGCTCCAATTCACACACCCCTTATTGCGATGATCAAAATTAATGAATTAAAGTTTGAATTGCCTCATCACGCACCTTATTCTTCAGATTTAGCTCCGTCGGCCTATTTTCTATTTCCAAACTTGAAAAAATGGGTCGATGATAAAAGATTTGCCAACAATGAAAAGAAGGAGTCTAAGGGGAATGTCTATATTAAGGAGTTTGACAGTTCTTACTGTAAAAAAAAAAAATTGCAACGAGCCAATAGAAGATTACGTTTCACATTTGGCGGAATAGCAGGTGTTGCTTCATCAAGACATTGATCCAGTTCACCCCTCCACTATTCGAATTGTTTCATCGCGCACCTTATTCGCCAGATTTAGACTCCTCAGACAATTTTCTAGTTACAAGCTTGAAAACATGACTCGGTGGTAAAATGTTTGCCAAGAATGAATAGGAGGAGTCTGTGGTTGATGGCTATTTTAATGAGTTTGACAGTTCTTACTATAAATAGGATGTAGAAGCTATTGAAAAAGTGTACCGAGTGCTGGAAAAAGTGTGCCGACCTAAACAGAGTATATTTTTCCATTGTTTTCCCATTTTCTTTGGGTCTTCTAGTTATATCAGCTAATTTTAGGACCGGCCTCATACCAGTTTATTCGGTCGTAAACATTTTCGTTTTCTCTTTTCTGACCCGGTATTGATGTCCTTGCATATCTCAAGATTTACAATACGTCAATACTTATGAGAAGGATTGAAATTCCTTTAAAATTATCTTACCCTTGAAAATAAGCGAAGTACATAAAGGGACTAATGAATGTTTGTTTGATGTCATTTAAATATGTTGGAAGAAAGAGGATCCTTTTCAGCTCTTTGTGGTGTTAGAACTCTCAACAAGAACTTTGGAGTGTGTAATTTAAATGTACAATAGCAGAAACTACACATTGCGGCAAAGACGTAAAATTTTGCAACATATGCTTAGTTCTTCCACTTCTTGTTCTCATAGTCCCATTTGGAGGAGATACCGGTGACAGGATTAATTTCGCAAGGCCTATTACGACAGAATCATAACGAAAATGCTCTATAAGTTGATTGCAGGAAATTATGCACTCCATTTCCTGACCTTATTGCGGCTCATTTTTTTTCCAATGGCTTTATTGCAATCAGAAAATTCTAGAACAAAACCATAAATTTTGGATCAATTTTGCCTCAGCATTGAAGCAATTTCCGTTGTAAACTCCATAAAAAAATTAAAAGAAAAATTTTGTTATTTTGCAATTGAAGGAAAAAAATTAAATTAAATAAAATTAAATTTATATTGTTCAATTTCTTCGTAGTAAAAATTTAGAAATTAGAATAAATCGTTAAATAATTGTTTTTTCTTGTTTAATCCGCACTAAAAACGATAATATATAATTATTTAATTGTTATTATATATATTATTTAATTGTTATAATAATATAATATTATATTATAACAATTATATAATTGTTAAAGTTTTTCGTCCACTATTTTTTTTTTTTTTTGTTGCAACTTTTCTATTTGTTATTGTTGCTTTTAGCTTATTTTATTTTAAAAAAATTTCACTTTGTAATCATTTTATAGAAATAAAATAAATTTCAATTTATAAATTTTAAATGAAAACCGTTTTATTTATGCAATTTTTTGTATAATTTTTGCAATGATCTTTACTTTCGCGGTAGTTTGTAGAATATCATGGCAGACATGTAACAGCTTCACAGCCAACTATTTAGAAAATTATGTTCGATTCACTGGTTGTATGATTTGTTCGACAGAGATAAATTTGTTCGCTGAGATTTCAAACGCAAAACTCTCTCTCTCTAAACAGCTCTCTCTCAAGCACTTGCGACTGCATATACATACATATGTATTTATAAGAGAGATGATATTGTCTTAATTCTCTGGGATACTTTGTAAAGCGATAAATAACTATATATATAAAGAGAAACTGTGATAACTTTTAACTCAAAATGTGATAGAAGATTCTTATTATTTTTGTGTGATAAACAAAGAGAGACTGCTCTCTGTGTTGGAAGACGTTGGTAAAAAGCAAAATCAAACTGCAGCAAATTTTCGTTCACACAGAAATTATAGACAAAAGAAAAGAAAGAAGTGAGCGCGGAAGAAACTGCTATTAAAAGAAATTTTAAGAATTTGTTCTTAGGACGCGACCGTTATTTTTGCAGCTTTCGATGATGATAATCATGATAATTACGATGATGATGATTTAGGTGCTGTTGTGAATATGTGCAACTGAACTATTAGGGTGAACCGTTTTTTCTTTATTTTACAAATTCCCGTTTTTTAATATATGTATGTATATATGTATATGTGTATTATGCAGTGATGGAAATTACTTACTTACATCATAACGGACGATATGTTCCTCTAATTTTGGCTTCCACAGCAATATTTCACATGAATGTTAAATTACTAAAGTCAACAAATTTATTGTAATTGTAGGCAATTGGCAATTCCTATGTGTTTTTTCCAAAATTTTAGGCAGAAATGTATATTATATCATACAATCTCGTTTTTATTTTATTTTTTTTTGTTTGTTTTATTAGTTTTGAGGTAACTTTTTTTATTTTTAAAAAAATTTTTTTCTTGTGTGTAAATGATATTTTTTTTTTTGTTTTTTTTTTTCTTTTGAGTGATCACAGCAATTGCAAAACCTTTTAGTTAATAACAACTTCGTCAATTTAGCGTCTTTTTTGAACTTTTTTTATATTAGTTTTTTTTCGTTGTTTTTTTTTTTTTCTTTTTACTTCACAATTACAGGCGTACGATCACTCACATAACTACTTTTTCCGAATTACCCGCATGAACAAGTGCAGTTCACTTACCGTCTCTGGGAACCAACTAAACTACTCATCGCTTCTGCTTAATTGATGGAGTTACTTGTTGTGACAGTAAATGAGAATGATGTTGTGGAGCTGATGTTCTCTATCGAAGGACCATGAACAAACGTTAGCGCTTGTGTTAAGAGGGGGGGAAGGGTCGATTGGTGTTAGCGTTTGGAGAGAGTTTTGATGATAGCGGTTGACGTGGATTCCAATCGATCTTCAGCGTAGTTGTGGTTGTTAGGATGTGGACTGTATGTTTGGTAAAGGCAGATTTCACCTGTTTCGCGGTAGCGGGTTAGCTCTAGAAATTGAGTATACAGGTATGTTCCAAAAAAAGTAGTAGAATTAAAGTAAAATACGATTTGAAAAGTTAACATTTTGTTTTGGATGTTCTGCAAATGAAGCGGTTTGTTGTTTCATTTTCTCATATGAAATGAAGTTCGAAAACAGAAATTATAGACAGCTGATATTGACTTGAAAATAAAATTTCGTTAGTATACTACTATTTGTAATTTTTTTTGCATAAAATTAAAGGATAAATAAATAATAAGGACAAATAAATAAGCATTACGAACTCTTTTGTCCGTGGAATCAGAACTTTATGAACAACGAAATCTTTAACTGTTGCTAATATGAACAACAACAGACATGATATAAAAGTTCAATCTAATCTAATTTACCATTCAACAAAACCCTTTCTAAATCCAATTCAAATTGTCAATAAAATAATGAATAAAGGATAAATAAATAATGAATGCGGTTTTAGTGTCCACTGTATACCAAACCAATGAATACGGAAGAGCAAAATTACAAAGGCGGATTTTGCGGGATCACTCAAATCCTCTGGATATGGGCGATACTACGTAAGTACACACATGTATGTACTTAAGTACATTCAATATACTTTTAATAAAAACTATTAGGTTTTTACAAAATTAGTTTATTAACAATGCATTTCGTAACATTTTACATTGCATAAAATTGAGACTGCCCAAGTCCATCCATTCCGGCAGAACTACAGCTTGCTGCCACATTAAGATTTTTAGCAGAAGGAGGATTTCAACGAGGGGTCGGAAAAGACACTAATGTGGCCTTAGCACGGAGCACCACCTGCAAAATTTTAAATCGAGTGCTTATTGTTGTAGGAAAGTATATTTGTCCTAGGTGGATTAAATTTAATATGTCAGTTGATGGACAAAATTTGTCTAAGCGCCACTTCATGCAAAAATTTGGTATTCCCGGTGTAGTAGGATGCATTGATGGAACTCACGTGGAAATTACTAAGCCGCAAAAAGATTCCACAATTCTTCCAATTTTAAATGGTCCCCTTTTTCCAGGTCTGGATTGTTTTGCATAAAACGTAGCATTATTTCATCCTGCGTAGTATTCTTGTGTTTTCCCCTTTAAACAAGGAAAATTTTTATTCAAGGAGGATTTCAAAGAAATCTGACGACTTTTATCTATTATACTTACATGTTTACTTGCAAACATTTTTGTTTCACAATAAAATTTCAAAGTATTTTTAAATCACTTCTTTTAGCCTAAAAGTAGTTTCTAGAATAATGCAATTCACTACGAATTGATGTTCGAAAACAAAACAGAAATGAAAAGTAAAAAGTAAATTTCAGAACATCCAGTGTCAAATTGAAGTGATTACAAATTATTTTTACTTCAAAGTAGAATCTGGAACATACCTGATAGACTTAGATACTTACAAATTTAGGTAGGAAGAAAAAACCAGAGATTAAAACCCAAGGGATTAGAGATAGTAGTGGATAGATATTTGAGGATAGCAATTTTACCTTACCATAAATGCTTATGAAATGATTGGTGAACAACGGAAGTTCTGTTCACGTTATAATAAATAATTTTAATCTAGAATTCGAGATGAGGATAGCAATGACTACTCGCTATGATGTGATGCAAAGAAGTGCCGTTTTTGGCATACTAACTTAAATTGTGACTTTACAATTTATCATTTTACAATTCATTAATCAATTCACAATAGGTAACAAGTAAAATTTATAGCATAGTTAAACAAACTCAATTCACAATTGAATACGACCTGTACATTGATTGGCAATTCAAATTTTTGAAGTACAAATTGAGTATTAACTGATTTAATTTAAAATTATTATAAGTGAGTATAAACACTGTAAGTTTATACAGGGTGGGCCATAAGGGTGTTGGCGGATTAAACATTCAATTAAAAAAAAAAAAATCTACGAAACATAAAAAAAATATATTTGTATTTTTAAAAAGTAGAAGCACGGGAATTTTTAAGACTTAAAAATAATGTTGTCCAAATGGCTTCCCTCGGCTGCTGGACACTCTTGGAACCGAAGTCGCAAATTTTGGAAAACTCGTTGAAAAGTTGTTCTCGTTATGTTGTTACTTTCCTGAATAATGTTCCTCTTCAACTGCTCTAAATTGGTCGGATTATTCTCGTAGACTACCGATTTGAGGTAGCCCCATAGAAAATAATCGCATGGAGAGAGATCGGGGCTACGTGGGGGCCATTCAATATCCCCCCTTTTCGAAATGAATTTTCCAGAAAAAACATTTTTCAGCAGCTCTATGGATACCCTAGCCTATGACATGTGGTCCCATCCTGTTGAAACCACATCCTCGAGGTATTGCCTTGAAGTTCTTGCAAAGCTGGCACCAAAAAGTCTGCTAACATGTTGCAATAATTGTTCGCTCTAACCGTCATCGCATGCCCTCTTTCGTCCTCAAAAAAGTATGGTCCAATAATACCGGTTGACGTTATCCCAGCCCACACGACAAGCTTAGGGCTGTGAAGTGGACGTTCATACAAGCGTCGGGGATTAGTCTCGAACCAGAACTCACAATTTTGCTTGTTCACATGACCATTAAGGTGAAAATTCGCCTCATCACCAAAAATCACGTTGTTGAAATTGTTGAACCGCTCTAGCATCAAATTGACAAAGTTAAGTCAGTTATTGGCATCACCGGGTTTTAATTCTTGAACTATCTGAATCTTATAAGCCTTCAAATGCAAATCACGTTTCAAAATTCGTCGTAAAGTTGTTCTTTTGACATCCAAAGACTGACTTCTCTTACGTGTTGACTGTTGCGGATTTCGCTGAACTGAAACACGAACACGCTCCACAATGTCGGCTGATCTTGCAGAAACTGGGCGACCACGAACCGTAATTGGTACTGTTGAGCCGGTTGTTTCGAACATTCTGATCCATTTTCGTATCACATTGGCGCTTAGAACTTCACTTAAATCGTGTAAACCGTGTTCATGCCGATACAAACGTCGTGCAGTAATCACTGATTTATTGTTTTCGTAATACGCTCGGACACAAAATGCACGCTGCACTCCCGTGTACAGCTCCATGGCGACTAAATTTCCAGGAAGCGGCGCAGCGAACAACATATCCCCCCGCCACCCCGCGCCGCGCGTTACCGAGAAATTGAAGAATTAAATCGCCAACACTCATATGGCCCACCCTGTACAAGTAACTATAATATTAATTGTTTGTATATGTGTATTAAAAACTAGTAGAGTGTCTTAATGAAATCCTGCTTGAGTTTCTTAATATAGCTACATTTATCAGCCACCCTGTACAAGCATTTGTTGTCGTTTCCATGATGACATCTATCTGATGTTCTCCCAGTTTCCAGACGGACATTATCTATCATTGTTGTTCTCAAATACCTGAGTATTTGACCGGCACAACACCATGCCCAATATTTCCAATTTCTGAGAAGGCTGTATTAACATCGAGATGTTTCCGATCAATAATTTCTAGTCATCAGCATACAAAAGTAATTTGAAACTTTTCCTAACTACGGTATCAGTCCCTCTTACATTGAACAATTGTTGTGATCTTCGGGTTTCAATTCTATGCCCCTGTCTACGATGTACTGTTAGAACAATTTCAATAGCTTTTTCGAACCTACTATAATGATTTAAAACTCATTTGTAGTGTGGAGGAGACAGCCGCCAAAAACATGACAACCCGATTGCCAATGCAACATGATCTCATAAACCAGCTATTGAACTTCCGATAATAACAACTAGTAAAAATTCTCCCAGCACTGCGACCACATCCCAAACTCTTTTGTCCATGGAATCAGAACTTTGTGGACAACGAAATCTTTAACTGTTGCTAATATGAACAACAACAGACATGATATAAAAGTTCAATCTAATCTAATTTACCATTCAGCAAAACCCTTTCTAAATCCAATTCAAATTGTCAATAAAACAAAACGACAAAACACGGACGCCAACAACACAGCACCGCAGAAATGGAAGGAAAACTCATTTCGAGTTTAGCACCCTTAGGTGCTAAAGACAATTAAATATTCGTGATTTAACGATCAATTTTCTTTGGTAATGGAACAGTAACATTCACAATGAATCTTCAATCCAGAAACCTAAAACAGTTATTGCAAGACAGTGGAAAAGCAACTGGAATCGGCAATAAAAATTGGCTAATAAAAAACGCACAAACCATAAAGAATTCGGATGCAGATCAATAGTACAAGTACTACACGAAAGGTTATTAACTCTGGTAGTTGATGTCTACTGAAGTAGTAGTAGGAATACAGCAGAGGCAAACTCACTAACTAACAAACTCATCACGCGATTTAAGAAAGTGGGAGGAGTAGGAGTTGCTGACGCTGACGATGACAACAATGTTGATGCAGATGATTATTTGGAACGAAATCTGCCTCGTGAGCATGAAGGTCTAAATGTGGAGACCTCTTAACTGTATTATTGTCTCGTTACGAAAGCCGCTTAAAGAAACAGGTTACATACAATTTTGATGAAAATATAAACAAGAAAGCCACCAGAAAATTTGCCTATCATCCCATCATCATCATCATCATCATCGTCGTTGTGTCGTCGTCATAGTCCTCAACGTCCTCACCACCATCCATAACGTCATCGTTTTCTTACAGGGAGTAATAATCGATTTGGATGAATACCGAGGGCGGTGGGAACAAATGTTATTGTGACCAGGGCCAGTTTGACTATGATGTTAGAGCTGCCAGTAATGGCGAGATGGAAAAATAGTTAATAAATTCAATAACTGTTTTCTATCCGTCTAAAGTAAATGTTGCTGGAAAATATAATACTGAAGTAAATATCTATTATACCGGCAGCTGTTTATAAAGTATAATGCGATCAGTGATCAGTAAGATGGAGATAGACGTGATGATGATCTATCTCCTTAGTGTTGTGTCACAGGGTGGTGTCTGTAAATCTGTTCCACCCACTAAAATATTAACGTTTTGTGTGTTAGACCATAACTAAATCAATATTATGTGCAACTGTTGCTATTGCGTCCGCAGTAATGGTGGTCAAGTTCATGATGTGCTACATGGCAGTGCCAGCAACATCTGTAGTTACTTACACAATGATGCTGGTTACAGTGGTCTACGGGACTGTTCTTACACTTACAGATTCTGTCACAAATAGTACGGGGAATTGATTAATAAAACTCAAAATACCTACAATTGGTTTCAATTTATTGCGTCGCTTTTCAAGTATGCTCCTTCCGAAATTATGTACTTACATAAACTAATAATGCAATCATCAAAACATCTTTCAAAAGTATTTTTCGAAAAACATTTCATTTCTCGCCACAATTTCTTGTTCTATCTTCTGGTGACTGAAAAAGAACACTTTAATGAGATCATTTCCATTTGGGAAAGAGAAAGAGGTTAGAGGTAGCCATATCAGCTGGTTGTACGGTGATAGCCTTGTGAGATGACGCGTTATTGTGGTGCAAAATCTATAAATTTTCTTTCCACAAATCAAAAATTTCTATTGCACAACATCACATTGTGATTGGGAACAGATGTATATAAATTTGTCGTAAGAAAAGTCACCAGTCGTAAGAAAAGCCACCAGTATGCTACTCAAAATTACAAGCCGAATAATAAGACATGCAAACGAGTTTTTGTATTTCAGCTGCACAAGAAACTGTCCTTGTGATGAAATATTGCTAAAAACAATGATCAGCAGAGAAATAATGACCAAAATGTAAGAATATTTTCGAGCGAGAAGGTCTTTTCCAGCCTGCGTTCATCAGCATAACTTGTTTCCATTAGCATAAATCAAAATTTCCAAATCCCTCTTTTGGCCTCAAACCTACAGAAGATCTTTACAATATACAGCTGTCTTCGGACGCTTTCTGTTTAGTGCGACCTGATGGAAAACTGAGTCTCAAGAGATAGTGTCACCTTTTCATGGTAAAAAGTAGAACCGTATTCCCACAAAGATGTCTATAAAATAACTTGAAAATCGCCTAATCATAATAATAGATGTAAGTCATACTCTTGATGTCATGGAAGTGAGTTTGATCCTTGGCTCGGATCACCAACTGGTTGGAGCAACTAAGTATATCCTTAAAGTTGAGCATAGGCAAAAATGCGCATATCCAAGCGTAGATAATATGGTAAATCCAAAACTGCATACTTCCGTGAATTCTTTCAATTACTAAGACGAAGTGATCCTAATCCTAAAATTGCTGACACAAAATTACAACTAAATGCGCATTCTCATAATGCACATTTAAACAATCAGACGAAGTTCTAAAAATCATATAACTAGATTCAAGAAAATACATACGAGTATATGTGAAGAATTGGAAGACATGCAGTGAGATTGAAGATGGCGACTTCTGCAGGAGCTGCAGATGAAGAGGAGGAGGAGTTCATAGAACATCTTGAACATCCTGGCGAACAGGCGTGGATCGACACTGGGCTGTTATTCCTTTATGGACCAAGAAGATCTGGATAATATAGATATCGTCCGACTTGAGGGTCTCTTGAGCCGCTCAGGATGGTTCAACAGGGGGAAACCAGGGACATCTATACCTCTAGTTTCCATGGTATCACAATGGACTACACAGTCTAAGTGAGTCTGTCTACAGTCAGACTACCACACTGACCTAATATAACCTTATCTAGGTGAAGGAAGACCATGCCCCTACTTTAAATCCGTTCCGCAAGTGTAAATATTCGTTCTAGGGTGACACATCAATTGCACTACGATAATAAATTCAAGTAACTTTCCTTTAATCAATGTATTTCATTTATTTTCTTCTTATTAAATTTAATTTCAAATTAATTAAATTAAAATTAAAATTAAATTAAAACAAAATTTTATTTTATATAACTATTTGGTTTTGAAGTTGATAGACAGTAAATGATCTCCATGACCATTCACGTATAGGCGACTTTTGATCAAAAAATTATTCATTGCGGCCTGAAGGGCTGGAGACGGTATCGCCTCAATTATTGTTTTAATGGACTGCTTCAATTCAGTGAAATACTTTATTTTCGTTTTCTACACCTATTGCCTGACATAAGCCCATAAAAAAGTCTGGTGTAGTCAGATCAGATGACCTAGGGTTGACAGCGGAAAATTGGGGTTTCAGGGTATTAATTTGTTTGGGAATTTTCGTTGGAGCTCCACCATAACCGGTCTAGCTATGTGTGAAGTTGCTCAATCTTGCTGGAACCAAACGCTACTGAAACTGATACGTGTTCGGCGCAGTGCTGGGCTAAAAAAACTCCTTCAACATCTTCAAATAACGGCGCCCATTGACAGCTGACAGTAACACGATTCGTGCGCCACACTGTATTTGATTTTATTATCTGAACCTCAACGAAATTTCATATCATTCACCATATAGTAAAATTTCGAAAATATTTAGTAGTTCCAAACTACTGTGCAATTGCCATACTTACATACACATATTCAATAATTGTTTGTTTCATTTGTTGTGCATTTGTGAACATTCATACATACACACATACATTCTTTGGCTGCAAGTTATTTTCCATACCACCACAATCAGATTCCAATCAGGTGTAATAATTCTTATTGGAGACGCTCGGTTACACTTTAGTCTCTTCCCCTGCACTGGATGAAACTTCTATAGGTATATTTTAACCAAATAATTTGCATATGAAGCTAAGCTTTTTTCGTCATGCTGCCCAATAACATTCTAAACCAAATATATTCAAAATTACTTCAAAGCATTTTTAGTTTCAAGAGGAACAGGGAGAATTTTTATTTCTTAACATAGATCAATATTCTGTTTTTTTTCTTTTTTTTTTTTTGGGAGGGGGTAACAACTTTTGGACAGCATTTGCACGACTCTTCAGTGAATCAAAAAGCAAAAAAAAAAAACAAAAACGACAAACTGTAAGAGATGAGGTTGAAGTGGAAAACTTAAACTAAGAAGACAAAAACAACAACATGAGATTTTCTTCTATGTTTTGATTGATCGTGCATGCCAAACTATAAATCCAACGTGATACATTCGGGCGATCAGGCAACAACACAGTGCATTTCAGTGCTCTTGGACCATAATGTCTGAAAAATGTACCATCGTTTGGTTATTTCGATTTTTATTTTTCTATAACGATGAGCATTTGCTATCATCTCTCCAGCGAAGGAGGCATGATAAGTCGAGGGATGGATAAAGTGGAAATATGTAGCTATAATAAAAATTTTAAAGAAAGCTTAGAATAATCGTTGTCAAAGTATCTGCCATATAAGAATACGGGGCACATATTTTTCGTCTTCAAATAAAGTTAAATAAAACACACTATGATTTTAATTAAACTTTTCAAATAACCTCTTCTGAATTGGTTGCAACAGAGGATTCTTTTGAGGTTCCTCCAGCGTCATTTTCGAAAAAAATACGGTCCAATGACACCTCCAGGCCATAATGCGCACTATATAGTCAATTTATTTGGATGCAATGGCTTTTCCACAATCACTTCCGGGTTCTCTGAGCCCTACATGCGAACAAAATATGCCCTATGCTCTGCAATTTTGTAACTTTTTATACAAGTACACTACTGCAAGCTTAGAAGTCGCGGAAAATGTATCCATTCTCACATATGTCCAGCACGACATAACTTTTAAATAAATTGTACACGGTAAAAATATTAGAAAATTACCAAAAAAAGGATAATTTTCCAAAAGCTGGTTTTAGTTCTTAGTAAGTTTTTCTCTTCTAAGCCAATTTTTTCCATTTGTGTCACTCTGAAAATGTACCGATGCAAAGACAGATATGCAAACGTATTCAAAGCTCCCTCTTTTCATTCATAATACGCCGAATTTTTTCGGTTTTGGTAGCCAAATTTGAGTTCGAAGTTTATGAGTTGGCCTTTTCCGCTGTTCAATAATAATACATAATTAATGCATAAATGGTAAAATTAAAAAAAAAAATTAACATATAAAGGACATTTTTTAAAGCTGGTTCTTTACCAGTAAGTTTTTCCACAATTTCACCCAGTTGTGACACGAATGCCTTCCTATAATAGACTATATACCGATCTTGGGGAAAATGGGAAAATTATGTGAGTTGGGGTGGTTCCAAACCAACGGATAAACAATGAATAATTAGCAAAATTGTTGCAAAAATTTCTGGAAATTTTGAATTTTTCTGAAGGTGGATCCAATTTTGTATAATCATGACTTTTCTACTGGGGATGAGTCCGTACATCGTAATCCACGCTGATGTACGAACACAGATGTCACAAGTAGACGAAATCGTGCCAGTAGAAAATTTGTGGAGAGAACGGGTGCTATATTATAATCGACCATATCCTCGATATATTTTGCTTTTGGTCCATCTGACCGATTTGAAAATAATAAAACCAAGATTGAAAATATAGACTGATACATGTGGAATAGGGATGGTACGTGGGTCATTCAAACTGTCTACGACCATAGCTAATTTTTATTAAAACCTAGGTATTGCTTAGACCTTCGGGACACACTGAGGGGCCATTTACAAGGTTGGTATCGTTTTTATATGTTCAATATCGTCGATTTTTAAAAGAGTTTTGCTTTATCCCAAACGGAAAATATATGAACTATGTATGAATTGTTTATGAAAAAAAGACCTCGGGTTGGCCCTAAGTTCATTATGGCTCATATTAGACTGAATTCGTCATTCACTCTATCGTATGATATGTTCTTAATAGAATTGTAACCTGATGAAAACTACAGTTTTAGGAAGCGATAAAAGTTGTGGAGGTTATGTCGGAAAATGATCGACTCTGGCACAAGTCAATCATATGTGCTAACTTTGGACAAAATCAATTAACAATTGCAGTCTACAATTTAATTACGAAAAGACAAATGTGCATCCTTCAATCTATATTTTTGGTTGATCTTTTTTTATTACTATTATTCTGTTATAATTTAAAAAAGTAAGAAGCATATTCAAAATACGAACAAACAATATTTGATTCCTTTACATGATCTGTAAGCAAATGCAAAGAGCATTCTTTACAAAAGAAACGCATGAAAACTATAGTTTTTGGAAGCGATAAAAGTTGTGAAGGTTATGTCGGAAATGGACCACTTTCAATGCACTACTTTTAATTTGATTCGACTTTGGCACAAGTCAATCATATATGCTAATTATGGACAAAATCAATTAACAATTGCAGTCCATAGTTTAGTTACGAAAAGGAAAATGCATATCCTTCAATCTATATTTTCAGATTTTACCGATATCAGCGTAAATCCAATACTCTTTGAGCCACAATCTGATGTAGAATATAAAAAAAAATGGAGAGTTTAAAAAACACATCAAATTTGTAGTAGCAAAAGACATATTTTTTTTTAATTATATATGAATATATATGCCATTTCTTTCTTAATATAATAATTTTTTTTTAAATTCTTCGAAATTTACCACATGCGTTTGCTGCAGAGTTTCAGTACTGAGATGGTCTACGTTCATAGTTTTTATTGAGAGCTATGAAAATTAGAATTCCTTCAATGTAAATACACTCGGCCGCATAAATCTGCGTACAAGAACGAAAACTAAAAGTTTGCTCTTATTTTGGGTATCAAAATAAACGGTACTCATTTGAAACTTCTTTAAATAAAACTCTTATTTATTTAAGAACATAACTGTATTGTAAAATACTTATTTCAGAATTAACAAAACTTATAATAATTCAATTTAAAAAAAAAAACATAATTTCATGTCTAGGCAAAAGTCTGCGTACATAAAATAAAAAAATGAAATACAACAGGTTTTTTTTTTATTTGTAGTGTATATTAATAAGAAGTCGGATAACCACGACGAGCGAGAACTTCATTAAGGCGTTTTGGCATTGATGAAACCAATTTTTCGATGTATTTCGAGCTTATCTTTCCCCATTCTTCAGTTAATACGTTTTGAAGCATTTCCTTTGATGTTATTACGTGGTTTCGTATTTTTCTTTCCAGTAAATCCCACAAATGCTCAATGGGATTTAGATCTGGTGACTGCGGAAGAGTTTTTAATTGCTTTCGTACATTATACAACAACCAAAGTCTTGTATTTAGTGCAGTATGCTTTGGGTCATTGTCTTGTTGAAAGATGTAATCGCCTTTAATGCCCAATTTTCTAACACTTTCGGTAAGATTTTTTTTTTTTTGAAAATGTCTAAATAGATCCTGTGATCTATTGTAGACGGAATAAAGTCTAAATTACCCACACCCATTCTTGCCATGCAGCCCCAAACCATTACGCCACCACCACCATGTTTAACTGTTGGTTTCAAATTTTTGGAATTCAAGGCTGTACAAGGCTTTTTTCAAACAAGTTGGCGGCCTTTTATGCCAAAAATGCAGTACTTGCTTTCATCCGTAAATAGAACTTTTTTCCAGAACTCTGCAGGTTTATTTACGTGTTCTTTGGCGAAAGCAATTCGTTTTTGTCTATTAACTAATGACACTAGGGGCTTTCTCCTTGCTACATGGCGTCTGTAGTAGGCCTTGTTTTCAGCAATTTTTGACGCTGTTAATTTGGGGTTTTCCCTCACCGACTGCACCACAACTCTACTTTCGCGTTCAGTTAACTTTGGTGGACGAGACTTTGAGACTAAAACTCCAGTGTTTTTAAAATTGTTTATCACTCTCTGTATGGTGGAGTGAGTCCTTTCAACTATTTGACCGATTTCGCGAAAAGTTTTTCCTTGTTTCCACAAATGAACAATAATTTTGCGCCCAGCAACATTAATTTCTTTCCTGTTTGCCATTACTAGAAAATTATTGCAATTCGAAACAAAAAAAAAAAATCCAAAAACCACTTGATAGATCAGGTTGATACAAACAATGAGTATTATAGTATCAATCAACAACAATAAACCGTTACAAAGTACCGTTTGTTTGCTTGTACGCAGACTTTTGCATATGATCAAGGATGCCATATTATTGTGTTTAAGTTGTCAAGTGCAACCAAACTTTGCAAATGAAAAAAGAAAAAACTTAGCATAATTTTGAAATGTTTAGCTGTAAATAAAACTCAATTTAAAAGGATTACCTTTATGACTTGGCACTACAAAATCATGTTAAAACATAAGTAATAGTTTGTACGCAAAATTATGCTTCCGAGTGTATTTCAAAAACTACATATATATAAACTCGATGCTTGCTTTGAGGCACAACAGACGATATAATTAAATGCTCACAAAAGGTGCGTTATAAAAAATACTACTTTTTATACGATACGATACTGAAAGAAATTACTTTTTATTATTTTTCTGTTATAATTTAAAAAAATAAAAAACATGTTCAAAATATGAAAAATCAATATTTCATTCTCTTATATTATCTGTAAGCAAATGAAAAGAGCATTTTTCACAAAAGAAAAAAAACGTATGAAAACTACAGTCGTTCAATATTTACAGAAATTAGAAACACTCGAACTGTCTACGCTCATTCTTTATGACTGAATTTTGACAGATACTGCATTCTTCAGGAATTTTAATATAAAATTATTTCTATATTAAAATTATATTTACTTTGTTGCGTCCCAGAGTATTTTGTTGCTAACAGCAACACAAATTACCAGATCAACCTCTTCTCTAAGGAGTTTTGGATTCAAATGTCTACATTGTATTGCAGAAAACCATACACATTCGTACCAAATCAAAGTCATTCTTTTTTAAAATATTCAAAATAACAAAAAAAAATCGTTTGCAGTCAAAGTAGATTCATATTAAAATTAGTGGAAAATGTTGTCTGTCAAAGTTGTAGTTTAGTTTTTTTTTTTTTGCTTTTCGTTCGTCGTGTTGTAGGGTCTGCTTCAACTGGACATGATGTCGTTAGGCGGTTTTCTTAGGCACTTTGCATGGTCTCTCCTCATCATCGTGCGGTGATTTCATTTCCGTTAGCCATTGACCATCATCGTCATTGGCGTCATAGATGGAGCACTTCGATGAGCACCGTCAGCAGCTTTGAACTTTGGCCACCTTTTTAATGAATCGCCATAAAGATCGTTAATATTTTTCATCTTTATTTCCTAAGGTTGGCTGGTTAGGAATGCTCAAAAGCTAATATAATTTAATTTTGTTGATTTTTGGCAAGTTGTTGCAATTTGTCAAAAAATGAAATGAAGTTAATGTAATGACAAGGGTAACCATATCGTAAAGAAATACAACTTACGTGTGTCTGATCAAATTAATCTAAGTGATTTAGCAATTTCTATTGCAACTGTAAAATACAAACATTTCAAGGCACACTGAGATACAAGGCTTTACAGCCATACTGTCAAGTATGAGAGTATTATGTAAATTTTCTTAATTATAATAACATGTATAGGTGGCAACTCTTTTTTTGATCTTCCTACTGATTGCAAAAAACTGTTATGAACGATTTTAATTGAATTTGCTGCTATCAATTTAATGATGAACATCACACTTCTAGCAATACGTTTTTTCTATACCTTTTTTCAACTACTTTTTCCTAGTAATGGAATTTGCATGAACGACTCATAATGACGACCGCCATTCACAGCCGCCACCACCAAACCATCTGACTTCGACGAATGACTCGCGCTGGACGAGTGGGCACAGCTGGATGCCACTCTGTGCCACAGGTAAATAATCTTTCAAACAGCACAAAAATTGACCTTTTATTTTGACCTGATAACAATTAAACCAGAAAGTAGAGTTAGAGTTAGAGCTCTCAACCAACTGTAAGGTAAAGATAATGAATTTTGGAAACGACACCATAGCAAGAAAGCAATCGTAATAATGACATGAATTCCCTTTAACCAAATCAAATGTAATGAAATTCCTTTAAGGAGATAATTTGTCGTTGCATTTGCAAAGCACTTGGTTATGAATTGAAAATAATGCATTGCAATTTGCAGCATCTCACAAAATCATCATCAGTGGCTACAAAGCGATTAATTATGACGGCATTGCGGTAGGGCCATATTTAGTATGTAGAAATCCAAGAGATTTATCGTAAGTACGGGTGAATTTTGCTAGTGATTAGTTTTAATATTGGGGTACTGTTGATAGCAGGCTCCTTCACAGAAGCTCAGTTTCATTTCGGTTTTGACATTGTAAATTTATTTGAAGTACGTTAGAAATTTATTTCTGATTCATATTTAAAACAACAACAACTCACTTCACACATTATTTCATCCTTAACTCTAACAAAATTAGAAGCCTGCATTCGAGAACCTGAAACGAAAATGAATCAAAACTGAAATCAGATGCAGTTTCGTTTCTTGGTAGAGAAAAAGACCTGGCGCCAATGTGTAAAATGTAAAAATGGTTCAAATGATTTATTTTTCAATTCACGATGCCAGGCCCTCAGAATTTTTCACAGCCACTCAATAATGTTGTCTGTTTCTTTGAATTGAAAAATTGAAAATAAGATATAAACAAAACTCACCATGAACTGAATCACAGTCAAAATTGTTTCTAATTTCGTTTCGGGTATAAAAATCAAAATCAGAATTAGTAATTGTCCTGGTAAAAAAGTGTTGTGTATTATTGATTTAGATTCCAGAAACTGTTACGGTGACTTCGTACGAAAACATCTTTGTTCGGCTCAAGCAAGATTTATAAATAATGTGTGAAAACTTTGTCGCATTAACAACATGACGAAACTCTTTCTTTAGTTATTGAAACTTGTCATTGTTTCACGACGACGAAGCCTTTATATTAACCACAATATGTTGATATACATATATATGCTACTTTGAGTACTCTTCTCGTAACAAAAAAATTACTCGTTTGATGGAGAAAAGAACTACCTTAGCTATGAGGTTACATAGCTACAGACAAGTCAAAAGTTTTATATTCGGCAAAATTGTGTTCAGTAGGAAGAAGATTTTCCATGCAAGAACCAACAACGGAAATAGATATACAGTTTCCAAAATTGCAGATTTTACTATTTTTTAATTCAAAAAGAAGAATATACGGTAGTATGTGGTAGGTGCTATAAAAGCGGTCTTCCCCTTAGGGAATACATCGACTTTCATCGATTTCCCAGCAGAAAATTGCATATTTTAGTACTATCCGACATTCATACCCATAATAACTGTTGTCCCTTATAAATGCATACAAGTATTATACCGGGTTATCCATTTTCCAGTTTCAAAATTAAAGTTAATTAAAACACACAAAAAGCCATGATTTCGATGAAACTTTTATTTCAATAACAATATTGTTTAAATGACCGCCTCTGAATAGTTTGCAGCAGTGGATCTTTTCGAAGTAGTTTTCGATCACTTTTTCGCACATTTCGGGCGGTATCTGGGCGATAACTTGAGAAATGTTGATTTTCAAATGCCCAATCGTTTGGGAATTATCCGCGTAAACACGGGATTTGACAAAAAAAAAAAAAAAAAAAAACTCTAACGGCGTCAAATTGCATGATATTTGTGGACAATTGACGGCGCCAAAACATAAAATTACTCCCGTGTGGCTCGTGGCACCGTCTTATTGAAACCACATACCGTTCAGTTCAAAATCTTCACTTGGCAATCCAAATAAAGTCGGCCATAGCGCTCTAAATTGACGGTAACGATTCCTCCAGCATCATTTGTTACAAAATACGGACCAAAGACATCTCCAGACCATAAAACGAACCAAACAGTTACTTTTTCCGGATGCAATAGCTTTTCCACAATTACTTCTGTGTTCTTCGAGCCCCATATGCTTCAATTTTGCTTGTTGGCGTAACCACCAAGAGAGAAATGAGCTTCACCGCTGAAGAAAATTTTGTTCGAAAAATCAGCACTGAAGGCCTGTTGCACACATTCAGCATATCGTTGTGAATGGTCAGTCGGCTTTAACTGTTGCGAGAGTTTCACTGGATAAGGATAATAAGCCGTAAGATATGACCAATTGTTGAGAACTTTCACTAGCAGAAGCGATGTTAGTGTACGACAGTGCGTATTCGTACATTTGCGATGATGCACAGGCCTGATCATATATGTGACGCTTCCAGTCTCTTCAAATTTCTTTACAATCTTGCCAATTCCTTGCACAATAGGTCGATTATAACGACCGTAGTCACTCTGTAATGCACGAAAAGTCTCAATGGTTGAATCACCACGTTTGTAGTAAGTTTTAACTATTTTTACGCGTTCTTCGGTTGTCGAACGAAATGGAAAACCTTTTACTAAATAAATAACACTTTAGATGACATGAACTTAACAGCTGGCAGCATTGCCAGACCAGCGGTTTTAAAATCACTAATTGGATAACCCATATGTAAACATTAAGAGAGCCGAACTTTTGCAGCTTGTTCAGCTTTGTACACGTCTGTTTACTTCTCAGGTTATACTGGATATCTAGTTTTACTAAACTGTTAGTCATCGACTTTTGAACTTCTGTTATACGATAATACATATTATAAAATCGACAAAAGTATTATCAATTCATTGTATCAGATAAATTTCAAGAAAATCTGTAGTTTCAATGTGAACAAAATCGTCGTTGAGTTAAAGACATGTTTCGTAAATGTGCTAAAAATCGTTTGTTAAATTAGTTTAAATCATCCTCTCAGGGTTCTGAGTGCGCAAACTCTTAGATTTTGTTTTTTAAAGTCTAATTTGGAACTGTTGAACAAAACGAAAAAGTTGGAAGAAGTAATGCACACCATGTATTACGCCGATACAATGTTTATAACTGTAATATAACAGCCCAAGCAATATGTCAACGTTTGGTTAAACAAAATGATTTGTGTCTGATAAATAACTTTCGAATTTTTTGGGTTTTACTGCAATAGTAAACGCAAATGTTAAATGTTCAAAATAAAATGCTCATTTACAAAATGTGTATACGTCCGATAATGACGTATGGATGTCAGATTTGGTTTCTGAAAAGTACTAAAACCAATCGTAGGAAGCTACAAATAATACAAAACAAGAACCTAAAAATAATTCGTAATTTACCTAGAAGATACCCTACATATATGGTACATAATCATTGCAAAATCGAATATCTTGAAACCGCTTTCCACAGTCTAACTCATAGCTTCGAAGATAAATGTTGATCTTCAATACACGAGTCAATAAGGAATTTGTATAATTAACCTTCGCATCGAAGCTAATAGAATAGGCTGACTTAAAGTTTATTTTCATTTTAGAAGGTTTTTCTCTATCTTTTTACCTCAATCTTTAGAATAATTTATATGTTTTTATGTCGAAATATTAGTTTTAACTTGCTGTAATACTTAATGTAAAAACTCAAACATTGTAAATATTAATTATATTTTAAATTTTATAACAACGACAGAAATGATATAAAAAATAGATAATTTTCGTGAAGAGATTAGTGCTTTTACTTTGGAAAAACTCAGGTTATTTAGCCTTTTCAAGTTAAAATACCCAAAGTAAAATCCAGTATGCACAACGAAAGGAATTAATAAGTCTATGTCCAGGCCGACATAATACCAAAAGCGAGCGAATAGTTGATGGTAATGGAATACTAAAATGATAAAATGCAAGTCATCAACGGACATAAAATTATTTCGACAGTTTTACTGGCATTGTTAAGCATAATTTCACATTATACGAAAAACATTATACAAAGTTAAATTTGGATAATTATTATATGATTTTACTTCCCGCCATGTTAACATTTGAAATATGTTTCAAATTTAATATGGCTTGAAAATTCGCATTCCATGGTATCAATAACATGTCACCAAATCGTATTAAATCTGGTTAGAAATACGAAAATTTGCACAGAGAAATTTGCTAAGTCGAAACCTTGCGTAATGAGCAATATCTAGGAAAGTAGAAAGTAAAATTAATTTTAGAAGGTAAATGATTATCCAAGATTCTAAACTTTAACATCAAGAAAATGTCAGATTTTCATATGATTTACAAATCAGTTCACTTTTTTAAAATCAAACATATTTCTTCGTTTCTCGCTATACCTATCACCGTTTTCACTTTTTGAACAAACTAACAGATCCCATTTTTTTATAGGAAATACTACTTAAATATAAATTACATATAGTACTAAAAAGAGAAAAAACTAAGCAACTTGAACTTTAACCACAAGTTCACGAGCAGATCAATGTAATTCATTGAAGCAATCGCACAAGTGACCGCAACTAATATCACGATTACATTACTTTATAATACAATTCAATTCAGTTTAATTCATTCAAGCGGTCAACACCAAAAATCAATTGCAACGAATGCACATTCATCACACAATGCTGCCAGATAGACGAACAGAGCCCCAACTTGCTATATATTGTTTAACATTGATCGACACTTTGTCAGTTTGAAGTTAATTCATTTAGATGATGCCCGCAACCTCCTCCAGCACGTCACTACCACCACTCTTGGGCATTCAATTGTACCCTTGCATATCCTCTGAATGGTGTTAAATTAATGTTCGTGTTGTTGATAATTTTCAATGGACAGCCGATGACGATGGGACAGACTCACTTGTCTTCATTAAGTTGTTGTGACGATGGGGGAAATTGACGACCCCACAATAAGCACAATTCACATACAAACATTCCACCATCCAGCCATCCATCACTGAGTCCATGGAGCAATTGATCCATGTAGCCATTCATATATATTGTTGGAGCCGTTGTTCGTTGGTAAAATTTTGTATTGGACGTTTCATTACAAATTTGTTTACATCGACAGCGACTCAAGTTGTAGGGGGGACATGTGAGTACTTTGGCCACAATTGCATTAAGTGTCAATTGTTTTGCTGGATGCAGTCTTCTTTTGATTTCGATAATTATGGTCAATTGTGTTTTGATGTTGTTGTAGTTTTAGTGTAAAATTGTTGCAATTGACATTGCCATTGTTGTTGACGTACTGTTGGCAAAATTATATGTTAATACTGTATTTGGTATCAACATCAAAATAACTTTCTCTTAGTAAAAGCAGAAAAGGTCAACGGAACATCTGTTCAGGGACAATGGTGATGATGGAATGAAACACAACAATGTTGTCCTTAAATAAAGAATTAAAGTTCAGGATCAAGGTAAATAGATGTATATAGACAAATTATATCTAGGCTGTCGTGATTTAAAATTTCATCCATTCGACTGTACAAAAAAACTTAGCAAAAATTTGCATTTGAATTTGAAATTTGCCACATGATAATATGTACTGTATTTGGGACGTCATAGGTGATCTGTCTTTTAGATATACAGGGTGGCGCAATAGAACGTGCATATTTAAAAAATAGATTAAAAAATAAATAGAAAAGGTATGGTTAAAATAAATCTAAAACATTGTAGGATAATAAATGGAGTTTACTTTTTAAAAATAACATCATCTAAATGGTGACCCTCTCCACGACGGCACTCCTCTAACCGCAAACGAAAATTATTGAAAACTTTCTTCAGTAATACTGGTGTAATGGCTGCCATTTCACCACGGATATTCTCCTTGAGCTGAACGATGTTTCTTGGATTATTACTGTAGACTTTGTGTTTGAGGTATCCCCACAAAAAAAAAAAAGTCAAGAGGCGTCAAGTCTGGACTACGTGGGGGCCATGGGATATCACCTCTTTTCGAAATCAGTCTGCCAGGGAACATCTGCTTCACCACCGCCATGGAGTCATTTGATGTGTGACAGGTAGCTCCATCTTGTTGGAACCAAGTTCTGGAATTCACTATTCTTGAACTTTCAATTTCTGGAGCCAAAAATCCGTCCAACATCTCAACATAGCGTTCCGTATTTACCGTGACGTTTTGGACGAAAAGGACCAATTATTCCTCTGCCAGAGATTGCTGCCCATACTGTCACTTTAGGACTATGCAATGGTTTCTGGTGGTTGATTTTGGCATTTTCACTGTTCCAGTAACGACAATTTTGGTGGTTTACGAACCCATTCATAAAGAAATGAGCCTCGTCAGAGAAAAGGATATTGCCAAAATTGGAAAATCGATTAAGCATTTCATTAGCAAATGCGAGCCTTGCTATGAAGTCAGACTCTTTCAATTCTTGTGTTAATTGCAGCTCATATGGATGCAGTTTAAGATTCAATGTTAAAATTCGTTGCAAACTTCGTCGCGATAATTGTAAGACAGACGATCTCTTGCGAGTCGACATTTGTGGATTTCCTCGTACTGACTCCATAACTCTCTCAACATTGTCTTCGGTCCTAGATGTTCTTGGGCGACCATTTGCTTGTGGTTTAAATGTTGAACCGGTCTCTTCAAAACGCTTTATCCATATTTTAATTAAATTAACACTCGGAGCTCCACTAATTCGCCGTAGTCCATATTCAGCACAATATAATAGTCTAGTAGCAACATACGAACGAGAGTTCTCGTAAAATGCGCGCACGCAAAATTCGCGACGCTTCCCGTCGAAGTGATTCATAGCGACTAAAACTCCATGAGCCCGCCAACCCAACGATGTAGGCGCCCTCCGCCCGCGCCTTTTCTACCCCGCAAAAAAAGATGATGCAATATGCACGTTCTATTGCGCCACCCTGTAGTAAATGAGTTATTATGGGAGATTTTAATGCAGGTGTTCATACGCATCCTGGTCAAGTTAGAGATGCGTGTTTAAGAATAGGGTCAGACCTTGTGCAGAACGTCTGTCCGACTTATTTTAGATTGGAATCAACTAGACTTTCTTTAATAGATTATTTCCTAATGTCAGATATAAGTGTAGAGGATAAAAAGGATTAGTTTCAGTTTCCTGCTTTAAATTCACACCATTATGCAATATTTGTTTCTTGCATGGTGGACAAAAAAAAACAAAAGCCATATTTTTTGAAAATAAAGGACTATAGTCGTATCAATTATAATGACACGACTTTTTTCAGCAGATTTTAGTCCAATATATGTCACTGCAGACACGGAAATTCAAGTGCAATATTTTACCAATATTTTTTTTTTTGAATATCTATGAAATCATATCCCAATGAAGACCATACGAGTTTCAAGTTTATCAAATTGGATGTAATCTCCAATTATGTAACAAGCTCAGGTATTTAGAGATTTAGCACACATAGTATATTAGGAAAGTCCCTCTATTTAGAGATGGAACATATTCAAAAAGTACAGAAACAAACTTAAATCTATCACTCGGAAGACACGAAATCGATATGCCAATGGAATATTTTTAAATAAGAAAAGTATTTGAAACACGCCTAAGAATATAGACATTTTTGATAAGTACTGACTACTGAAGCTGAAAATTTTGACATGAATGGTCTGAATAATATTTTCACATCTCAAACAGTAAATAATCCCCCGTGACGTTAGAGATGATGAATTTACTGCAAGTTTCACTAATGACTCCGAAGTTTTGAGTACTGTTTGTTGCACAAAATCCAACGCAGTTGGTTCTCATAGCATATCACTGAAGTTCTTAAAAATTATGCTTCCTATTATATCACGACATATCGTGCACATTTTTAACAACATAGTTATGAGGTCGTCGATTCCTCCATCCTGACCAAAGGCAAGTGTAGTGCCAATTCCGAAGGTAAGTTATCCAAAAGCATATTCTGATTTTAGGCCCATAAGTATACTCTTTTAAGAGACCAAGCTCCTGAGCACAGCATCGAATTGAGGTTGATAAATTGTGTTGAACACTTTCTTGAACAGAAGTAATGTTTTCAGCCGATCTTGCAGTACGTTGTGGTCCATGCATGCTGATAGGGCAGCTGCAGACCCTCTTTCTCCGAAATCATTCACTACACGATAAATAGTGCGTCTTGTTGGCACGTTGTTTCTCCCAAAAATTTCACGTAACTTTCTCATCGCCACAGAAACCAATGATTCATTTTGATAAAATGTTTTAACGATTAAAACACGTTGTTTTATCGACAATTTTTCCATAATAAATTTACCACCTCTCTACTTCACGACTGCCAAATATGAACTGTCAAGACTAATGTTTAACAAAGTGGCGGCAAAACAAAGTAGTATACCTTCCCGACGGACACCCTGTACATTTCTCATAAGCTGACAACATCAATTCTTCAAATATTTTAATTTGAAGAAGTTCCTTTTGTGCTGCTTCTTAAAAATTGACTTTTAAAATTCAAAGTGCCACATGGCCTTAACAAATGAATGTTTATAATTTTAGACTCGATCCAGAACAAATATTAGACTATTTAAGAGAAATAGACAGTAAAGAAAATAATATAGATCCCCCGGACTACGCATCGGGTGAAGATGATGCCACTGAAGACTGTGTATTTGTGTATTTATTACACGGAAAAATGGTAAAAATTTAGGAGAAAATGTTATATATGGGACAGTGTATGCAATATAAATAATTTGGATTAACTGGAGCATTTAATTGGACAGGAATTGGAACTACCAACAACCGATGTGAGTAATGTCTCATCAAAATGCTTGCCTTCTATTGGAAGGAAAAGAAAACTTACTGAAACGCCTGAACACGACAATCTTGTTATGCCACCTAATTTGCAATGTACAAAAAACTCTTTCAAATGAAAACACATTGTTGATATTCCACCGGTCCCAGTTCCTGAAACCAACTACGATGTCGCAACAAAACACCTATTGAGTTATATAACCAATTCTTCGATAAGGAGATACAGAATATGATAGCACAGAATAGTTATGTGCAATTGAAAAACTAGATCGATGTGAAAATAACCTGTAGTGACATTGATACATGGTTACTCTGTGTCAAGAATAATTGAGAGAACTGATATAATGTTTATAAAATGGGTGGACAATAGTGTCGCGTCATTGGCATCTGCATTGTACAGCGAGGAACCAAAATATGTTGCTCAACGATATTCACAGGAGGCACAACAAAGAGTAAACATTCCATGCCCTGCTGTTGTATCTGCATATAATAGATATATGGGTAGAGTTGATCGGATGGATCAAAACGTGATGAACTATCGCATATTTATCCGCAAGAAAAAGTGCTGGTGGTCAATTTTTACTTGAAGCATTTATGTAGCTATTCAAAATGCATGACTGTTACATCGAAAGTCCAAAAACAGTATGCCATGAGATTTTCGTCGAGATTTAGCTCAGCACTTGTTGAAAACAAGTAGTGATATCTCCCGCTCTGAGTTCACAACTCGCCGGTATGCTCATATTGGTAACGCAGGTATTCGCTATGATGGCATTTCCCTCATTATCCTCAGCCGTGCAATCGTCGATACTGTGCCTATGAGGGCTGCAAAAGCCAAAGTAGAGCAGAATGCAGAAAGTGCAATGCGGACGGTGCTTAAAATCTTTCATACCATATCACACTGAAAGAGTTAGATAGTAAAGGGTGTATCAACAAAAACGCAAAATTTAAATTAAATAAAGCACAGATATTAAAAAAAAAAAATCGTGAAACTTTATTATATCGTAAAGTAGACAGAATGAGGTTATGTATGGAACAACATATTGGGCAGATGGCAGCCGCGGCTTTGCTGACACACACGCGATCTTTTAATGAAATTATCAATGACTGTTTGCATAAACGCTGCGGTATTTCATTAACGCAGCGTCCAATTTCCTCTTTTAAGACTTGAGTCGTCGTCGGCTTATTCGCGTAAACCATCGACTTCAAGAAACCCCAAAGAAAAAAGTCTAATGGTGTTAAATCGCACGATCTAGGCGGCCAATTCTGGTCTCCAAAACGACCTGGAAATGACTGATGCAGCAATTGAATTGATTCTCTAGCTGTATGACATGTGGCGCCGTCTTGTTGAAACCACATGCCCTCCACATTCATTTCTTCAATTCTATGCATGAAAAAACTGGTTATCATTTCACGATACCGGACACCATTGACTGTTTGCGTTTGACATGCCTCATTTTCATAAAAAAGGTTCTCCAGCTCAAAATCCACACCACACAGTGACACGTTGAGGATGCATTTGCTTCTCGTGAATCACTCGAGGATTTTCCTCACCCCAAATGCGACAATTCTGCCTATTGACGAAGCCATCAAGATGGAAATGGGCCTTGTCACTGAAGATGATTTTATCGGCAAAATCAGCATTTTCATGTTGTCTCTCCAATACCCAATTAACAAACTCTCTTCGTTGTCCATGGTCAGCTGGCTTCAGTTCCTGAGTCAATTGAACTTTGTATGCACGAAGATCCCAATCTTTCGTCAAAATTCGCTGCATAGTGGATTTGGAGATACCAATTTGCTGAGCTCGGTGTCGAATTGAGGTGGATGGAGTTTGAGCGACATCATCACGTATAGCTGCGACATTTTTGGTTGATCGACCTGGTTGAAGGCGCGTTGTTGTCTTTACATCACTAACAGACTCAGTTTTGGCAAATTTATTAATTAATCTCTTTACAGTTGACTCTTTTGGAGCATTATTGTGACCCAAAATTGATCGCAATTTGCGAACTGTAGCCGAAAAAGTTTCACCATTTTGGTAAAACAATTTCACAATGAGAATGCGTTGTTCATTCGTGTAGCGCTCCATTTTTACTAACGTCGTACCTTCTACTAGCAAACAATAACAATTGTTCAAATGTCAAACAATGACACTTTGAATGGCGCCAAATTTAAATCTTGAGTTCTTGTTGGGACACCCTTTATATAGTTTTTTATATGTATTGATATATATATTTTTTATTATTTATGCACACTAAGTCGAAAGAAATTGACTTATAAGTAAATAAGATATTTTCTAATGAAATACTAAAATAATAAGCAGTTTTCATATTGAATACTGCTAGGTATAATAGTAGACAAGGGTGCCATGAGCTGGTGCTATAGCTCCTGGAGCGGTCTAGGTGAGTCCTTCATATAATCTGATTACAAATTTGAATTTAGTGAAATATTACAGTCTGTGCAAAGTTTTGTGAAAATCCGTGCACGGGGAGCTCCTCGTGTCCATTAATGGGTTAATACTATGTAATCGGTATTGGCCTATGTAGGGCTTAACGATTATGTCTAAATTTAATTTATATTGAAAATTGAAAATCAACAGAGATCGATCAAATTTTTGTACTGAAAATACTTTTTGGCATTAGCCTCAAACGACCTCCTCCTCAAATTTTTGTACTGAAAATACTGTTTGGCATTAGCCTCAAACGGCCTCCTCAGGATAAATATAAAATTATTGCATATATAAGGAATCAAAATGGGGCTGTACCTAACACAATAGCTAAAATTACCTTCAATCATGTAAACAATTTAAACCACAAGATCACATTTATTTTAGATTTCTAAATGCTAGATGACTTTATTCTCAAGACAATTTTAACACGAAATGAAACATAACAAAATGCCCAAATCTTAATAATCAGGGAGGGGCTATTTTTTTGTCCCATATCTGGTTGAGCTTCTTATAATTAAAATTTTAGACAATGCAACTCTTTAGTCTAAATGATGGCATCGTTCCCTTATATTCGCCTCTATGGTTTTTCCTTGAACATACCATTTTGTTAAAATATATTATTAAAGTGTAGACAGGCTGCTAGAGGAATGTGCTCCTTAAGTTTTTTTCATTTCAGTTCCAAGTTTTAAAACCAATCTGGTTCAATTTTAGTCGCATCTATTTTCTATTTGAATTCAAAAATTAACATTTCCATTATGATAGAATGCTTACTTTTAATTTGACGAATTCAGTTTCTGCAAGTTGGCCACACGCTGATGTGCCATTTATGCCTCTTTCTTCCTTGTTTGTAGCTTAAAAGAATGAATGAATGAATGCATAAAGTGGAATGCACTGATAGTTTTAGCTTCAGTCGTATTTTTAAGGTACAGTCTAATTAATTCCTTTATATGCATTTTCGAAAAGTCTTTTCATTCGCGCATATCTTGGCATAGGAATCTGCACTCCCAATTTCATTACTTTAATGTTGTTAACTGTTGAAAACTACTCACAATAATAATGTTTTAATTAATTTTGATTATTCCAGCATTAGCCGTATTCCTTGGATTTTGAAACCATTTTTGTCTTCATTCTTTCATGCTGTGTCTCCAAAAGGTACGAATTTTTATAAATCTTTTCTCATTTCCACCAAGAATGATTTGACGCTGTTAGACTTTTTTTGTGGGGCTACGTCATTTGCGAAAATGTGGTCGAAAACTAACTACTTACAAAAGGATCCATTACTGCTACCAATCCAGAGGAGGTTATTTTATTGAAATTGTATTTCGTAGATAATGTCAAGATCTACATATAAGTACTGTCATTAAATAAAAGTTTAATCGAAATCATAGCTTTATGTGTGTTTTATTTAAATTTACTTTTAAAACCGAAAAATGGATATCCCGTTATTACCATGTCTCCAAGTAAGTATGTAGGTATCAAACGATATGTAGCTTTTAATACATTTCAATTTTTCCTTAATGGAACAATTTGTCCAAATTATGACACACTAAAGTCATAGCATCTTAAAAGATATATTGATTCATTGTCAAATAAGTCAAAGTCTCAAAACTACGCTTTCCTCAGTACATATTATGTTGATTTTGCTGGGTTTTCAAGCGAAATTTCGTATTTTTTTTTTTTTTTTTTAGTATTTTACAATAACTCTTAAAAAGTTATTGGTCTGGGATGACCATTACTGAAACTAATAAACTACCACCTCCCAAAGCTTTTAATGAATGAATAAATACTACAACTATTAAAAAAACTAAAAATTCCCATTATTCCCGATCAAGAATATAGCCTACAGTATTACTTTTAGTCACACTGTAGAGGACTTTATACTCACCCACTGCCTGCCAAGTGCGCTTGTCAGAAACGTCCTCTTATTATACACTATAAATCAATTTGTCCTGTCTTATCCGTGATAATAGGTATGTTTTATTATTATTATTTTTTTTCATCGTAACCGACCGCGGTGCGATGCTTAGTACAAGCGACTTACTTAGTATTGCTTAGTATAGCGACTATACCGCGATCCTGCGCGGTTTCATCTATCATTATTTGAACGGCGGTCTGATGAACACTTTGAGTTGTCGATAAGTCTAGTAAATGCTTATTAAACTGTGACGTTTGAAAGCGTCATACAATTGTAGGTTCCTAAATATTATATATGTATGTTATTGGTGGGTTGGAAGGGAGTTTGTTTTGTATTATATTTCAACCACACCAAGGATCAACACAGTCGCTGATTTGGAATGGTTCCTTGCTGTACATAAAAAAATGAAATCCATCGCAGAAAATGAATAGTAAAATATTTGAAAGAATTTTAAGTAATTTCTATTTTTCAGAGCGAAACGGCAAAATGCTTATATCTCCCTTCCACTTTGGTGGGAATAAATGCAATTTTTATTAAGAAACTTTTCAGTCATTAATAAAGAAAGCCGATGTTTTTTTAACAAATTAAATACGGCAGAAAGTAAATGCAAATTTAAGAAACTTGTTTGAATTCGAAAACTTCACAACTTACCCACTTACCCGCCGATGGTATAAACAAAATCTAGTCATTGACAGGGCTGGTAACACTAATTCAAAGGGTCGTTCATATGATGTGGTATATCGCATTGATAAGTGCTTAAATTCATGGGAAAATATCATTAAAAAATTTTTCTTGGTCTCAATGTTACAATTTGCGTCGATCTCACCATTTTCATAATATTCGAAAAGCTCTTTTTTCGTATTTCACTGAATGGTTGATTGGTTAAAGCCTGCGTTTTTAATTTAATGATAGTGTAATAAAGGACTATTAGGAATTGGAATTCAAGTTTGTTATCCCAAAACCTATTTATTCGGTTGGCCTGAGGAGACCCTAAGTGCCGAAGATGAGACAGAATAACTGTCAAAAATATAAAAAGTTGCAAATTAAATATGTAAATCCTTTGATGACAGATTTAGAAATCATATTGGATCATGCTAGATTTGCCAATGTCTTCTTCCCGGCACTGATATTAATGCCTCAACACAGTACAATATGAAAAATATATCTAAAATTATGCTTCACTTTTTGGATCACAGCTCTTAAAAATGACTTAGAGAAGCGAATGCAGGGCCGATAATTGAAATCTAAACATGTTATTATATATGCTCAAAAAAAAAAAAAAACACGAACATCAATAATATGTTTCTTTCCTTTCCTACTTTTGCATGCTGATTACGTAATTGACTGCAAACTTCGAAATGTTACTGTAGTCTTCTTTAGCACTAAAAAGGAAAGGAAAAAAAGCAATAACACTCGTATGTCTGGGAGGCAAACAAGAACAAAACCGACTTATTTGTTTCACTTGTCTGAGACGAAAAATTGCGAACAGGTGCCAAAATGACCTAAGTAAACGATAAAAGATCAAACCCAAAGAACAAAAAAAGAAAAATTCTGACCGCTATCGTGATTAAAACAGATTAATCTATTCTGAAAATCTCTGAGAAAAAATGTTCCGTAAAATGTAAGGACAATAGCAGAAAATAGAGATGAACCATGAGCTGAGCAAACTGCTTACAGGCATCGATGTGGGCGAATGTAATAAAATTCGACGACTAGACCAAGCTCGATGGGCGACGCAGAAGAGATCAACTAAAAATCCATTGAAAGGGTCAGGTACCCGCGAGACTAACACAAATTGTTGTAATAATTTAGAGGAATAACACAGAAGAAGAAGAAGGAAAAGAAATACTTTGAATTGTAAAATATTGGGAACAATTTTCGTGTAAGGTTTATAAATTTTAATGAAACCTAATTAATAATTTCGAAAGCTGCTTGCACTCTGGCATTATGTAGCGCATTTCATCTGAGTTTACGTCCGTATAAGTAAGGTTTTGAGTGTACTTTTCCTAAAGTATTTGATTTAGTATTATGACCGATCGTAGGGCAATTTCTTACTATACGAGCTTGAGGATAGGAAGTAACAGCCCTTTAGAATTTGGAGCATGCACACATACCCCTTTCCCCCTACTCTTTAAAAACAATGTAAAAGGGGAAATATCAAGAGATATTTCTCCCCTTCCAAACTGCGCCATATTTACGGGAACTTTCCTTCCAATGCGCAGAGTAGCAATTTTATGTATTTTGTCTAAAGCAGCAGCTCTACATCGTTCGACGATGCCTTATGGCAGACAAGTGTTAATGTCATCATTTCCCTAATCATAGCCCGTGGAATTTTCATCATCATCTGCACCATAATTTTCGTGGATACTTAAAATGATCAGCTTAAATCAATTGTTCCTTAGTAACACATTAACCCACCTTTGGGGCGTTTAGAAATAGGAAATTTTCAAAAAAAAAACTTTTCGTTTCGGAAAATTTATGGTGGTTTTATTATTCCCGAAAAATTCATGAAAAATTAAAATTACATTTTCTTCAACACTTGCTACGGCATATGTTCCCCAGTTTTGCGGTCTCGGATGAAATGGCCGAATGGCTGAATGTGCCGCCCATAATGCAATATAGACGACAGCCCTCACTGGCTAGATGACACAGCACATGTTGTGCATTTGAGATTTATAGAGAAATTCTTAATTGTTGACAATTTTCTTTTACATTTTATGGTTAATGTATTTTTTCCCAATACGTTTCTCACTCCTGCAAAGTCGTAAAAATCCAAGACTAATTTTGAAACCAAAATGTTTTTGGAAATATTTTGATTTAGCCGTTGATTGACTTTCACTAACTTGTGTGGTGAAATTTTCCTTTTGGTTTGGAAATGTTTGAATATCTATGTTATTTCGACATGTGTAGCTGATGATTTTATTTGGAGAATTTCTTTGAAATTGTTAAGACCATCAAGGATATAAAAAAGAAATAAAAACATGCAATTTTATTTCTTTTTAAGGCTTATAATGAATGGCTAAACTTTGTGATTTGACAATCGAAAATCATTGAATGATACTTAAGTAAAAATATTCGGCATTAAAAGTTTAGGAAAATGTTGATATAAAACCTCAATAACAGATTTTTGTTGGTAAATATTTAGTTTTATTACGTACACCGATAATGATATATAAATATTTATTATCAATTTCCCGAAGCTTACGGCGACACATAAAACGACATATAAAAACCTCAATAACGGATTTTTGTTGATCAATATTTAGTTTTATCACGTCCACAGATAATGATATATAAATATTATCGATTGCCTAAAGTTTACGGCAACACATTTATAGTTGCCAGCATCAACTAAACTGACACATTAAAAACAAATGATTAATTTACTGAGGTCCTTTGCAAGCATAGTTTATATAGAAAAAGGCAATTTTTTGGAATATACGGGAAGGACGTATTTTTGACTATTTGATTTTTATTGGCAAAACTAGACCAAAGCCGCTTCTACCAATCAAACCACAGTCATTTACATACCGTTCGTAAATAAATCAAATATTATGGCTTGATATCACAAAAACGTAAGTGAAGGTCCAAATTTTCAACACTTTGACTTGTCTCCACAGGCCGAAAGTAGTGAATTTCGGTACAATATAAAATTTATGCTGTCTGATCACCTCAACGTGATCTGGTTGCAAATATTTAAAAATGCGATGCTTTAAGTTTCTAGCTCTAATGTGTAAAAAAATGGAATTTGCTTATTTCCTTTGGACATAACTATCAATGGGAAGCTTTTAA
>JAHXMU010036549.1:0-34773 GCA_019455685.1 Philornis downsi
ACAGCATAAATGTTTTAGTAGTCCACCCGGACTCCTCCAACACCACTGACTGCTCCATCGCCTCTTTGGTCTCAGACTCCGCGGCACACAAAACACATAAAAGGACAGACTACAACAGACCAATCGACCGGCCAACCTGTCATGGTACGCCAAGTTGGCGCTTATGGAAAAATTATATTTATAAAAACTTTATAATGTTGCAAATTATTTATATTTTGTTGCACGCTTTGACTTCAAATTCAATTGCACTCCACTGCTGCCGCATGCCCGTCTGGCCAACTGGAGTGGTGCACGTACTTCATTGTGGCATTATTAACATTTTTACGATATGTTCGTTCATATGTTGAATTGCATACAATCATTGGCCAAGCAGGGTTTTACTATTACAGACTATCCATCGATTATGAGCTATGAATGGCTTAAAAGCTGGCCACAAAATTATGTTCATGTTTATGTGTACAGTTTCGTTTGCCAGATTTTTGAGAGCATAATTCATTAAATGACCATTAGAAAATAAATAATATTAAAATTGAATATGTCAGAAATTTTTGGCAGTCGCATAAAAAACAATAATATATTTTCTAAATAGGCTAATGTAGTTAAACAAATTTAGATTGAACCAAACCGACTCAGTGTGTCAGTACACAGAACTAATGGAAATATATAGAAAACGCATTCGAAAGTGATTGAATGAATGAATGAAAAAAATGTTCAATTCGTTGGCACAAAAAGTTTTTAACATCGGCAATGCATTCCCCTGTATTATGCGACGTTTACGAAAGTCAAAGTTAAAAACTAAAACCAGCTCATTTAACTATACAGGGTTATCTATTATGGTAAGTGATTCTCGTCGTCGTAGTCGATCTAAGATGGGCATGGGATTATTTTTGTTGATTATCTTCAGAAAGGAAGAACCATCAATACTATGCTGATTTATTGCCACGTTTAGGTGATGAAATTATCTGAAAAAGGCCGTATTTGGTGGAATATAAAATGTTCATTCATTAAAACAACGCTCCAATTCACACACCCCTTATTGCGATGATCAATATTAATAATTAAAATTTGAATTGCCTCATCACGCACCTTATTCACCAGATTTAGCTCCGTCGGCCTATTTTCTATTTCCAAACTTGAAAAAATGCGCCTGTGCTAAAAGATTTGCCAACAATGAAGAGAAGGAGTCTATGGGGAATGGCTATGTTAAGGAGTTTGACTGTTATTACTGTAAAAAAAAAATTGCATCGATTCAAAAAAAGATTACGTTTCACATTTGGCGGAATAGCAGGTGTTGCTTCATCAAGACAATGCTCCAGTTCACCCATCCACTATTGCGATGGCCAAAATTAATGATATATCATTCGAATTGTTTCATCGCGCACCTTATTCGCCAGATTTAGACTCCTCAGACAATTTTCTAGTTACAAGCTTGAAAAAATGACTCGGTGGTAAAATGTTTGCCAACAATAAATAGGGGGAGTCTGTGGTTGATGGCTATTTTAAGGAGTTTGACAGTTCTTGCTATAAATAGGGTGTTGAAGCTATTGAAAAAGTGTACCGAGTGCTGGAAAAAGTGTACCGACCTAAACAGAGTATATTTTTCCATTGTTTTCCCATTTGTTTGTGTCTTCTTGTTAGATCTGCTAATTTTGGGACCGGCCTCGTAATAGTTTATTCGGTCATTAACATTTTCTTTTTATTTCTGACCCGGTATTAATGCCCTTGTATATCTCAAGATTTACAATACGCCAATACTTATGGAATAATTGAAATTCCTTTAAAATTATCTTACCTTTGAAACTACGCGAGGTACATAAAGGGACTAATGAATGTTTGTTTGATATTATTTAAATATGTTGAAAGAATTTTTCCTTCCAGAAAGAGGATCCTTTTCAGCTCTTTGTGGTGTTAGAACTCTCAACAAGGACTTTGGAGTGTGTAATTGAAATGTACAATAGCAGAAACTACACATTGAATTTTTGCAACAAATGCTTAGTTCTTCCACTTCTTGTTCTCATAGTCCCATTTGGAGGAGATACCGGTGACAGAATTAATTTCGCAAGGCCTATTACGGCAGAATCATAACGAAAATGCTCTATAAGTTGATTACAGGAAATTATGCACTCCATTTCCTGACCTTATTGCGGCTCATTTTTTTTCCAATGGCTTTATTGCAATCAGAAAATTCTAGAACAAAACCATAAATTTTGGATCAATTTTGCCTCAGCATTGAAGCAATTCCCGTTGTAAACTCCATAAAAAAATTAAAAGAAAAATTTTGTTATTTTGCAATTGAAGGAAAAAAATTAAATTAAATAAAATTAAATTTATATTGTTCAATTTCTTCGTAGTAAAGATTTAGAAATTAGAATAAATCGTTAAATAATTGTTTTTTCTTGTTTAATCCGCACTAAAAACGATAATATATAATTATTTAATTGTTATTATATATATTATTTAATTGTTATAATAATATAATATTATATTATAACAATTATATAATTGTTAAAGTTTTTCGTCCACTATTTTTTTTTTTTTTTGTTGCAACTTTTCTATTTGTTATTGTTGCTTTTAGCTTATTTTATTTTAAAAAAATTTCACTTTGTAATCATTTTATAGAAATAAAATAAATTTCAATTTATAAATTTTAAATGAAAACCGTTTTATTTATGCAATTTTTTGTATAATTTTTGCAATGATCTTTACTTTCGCGGTAGTTTGTAGAATATCATGGCAGACATGTAACAGCTTCACAGCCAACTATTTAGAAAATTATGTTCGATTCACTGGTTGTATGATTTGTTCGACAGAGATAAATTTGTTCGCTGAGATTTCAAACGCAAAACTCTCTCTCTCTAAACAGCTCTCTCTCAAGCACTTGCGACTGCATATACATACATATGTATTTATAAGAGAGATGATATTGTCTTAATTCTCTGGGATACTTTGTAAAGCGATAAATAACTATATATATAAAGAGAAACTGTGATAACTTTTAACTCAAAATGTGATAGAAGATTCTTATTATTTTTGTGTGATAAACAAAGAGAGACTGCTCTCTGTGTTGGAAGACGTTGGTAAAAAGCAAAATCAAACTGCAGCAAATTTTCGTTCACACAGAAATTATAGACAAAAGAAAAGAAAGAAGTGAGCGCGGAAGAAACTGCTATTAAAAGAAATTTTAAGAATTTGTTCTTAGGACGCGACCGTTATTTTTGCAGCTTTCGATGATGATAATCATGATAATTACGATGATGATGATTTAGGTGCTGTTGTGAATATGTGCAACTGAACTATTAGGGTGAACCGTTTTTTCTTTATTTTACAAATTCCCGTTTTTTAATATATGTATGTATATATGTATATGTGTATTATGCAGTGATGGAAATTACTTACTTACATCATAACGGACGATATGTTCCTCTAATTTTGGCTTCCACAGCAATATTTCACATGAATGTTAAATTACTAAAGTCAACAAATTTATTGTAATTGTAGGCAATTGGCAATTCCTATGTGTTTTTTCCAAAATTTTAGGCAGAAATGTATATTATATCATACAATCTCGTTTTTATTTTATTTTTTTTTGTTTGTTTTATTAGTTTTGAGGTAACTTTTTTTATTTTTAAAAAAATTTTTTTCTTGTGTGTAAATGATATTTTTTTTTTTGTTTTTTTTTTTCTTTTGAGTGATCACAGCAATTGCAAAACCTTTTAGTTAATAACAACTTCGTCAATTTAGCGTCTTTTTTGAACTTTTTTTATATTAGTTTTTTTTCGTTGTTTTTTTTTTTTTCTTTTTACTTCACAATTACAGGCGTACGATCACTCACATAACTACTTTTTCCGAATTACCCGCATGAACAAGTGCAGTTCACTTACCGTCTCTGGGAACCAACTAAACTACTCATCGCTTCTGCTTAATTGATGGAGTTACTTGTTGTGACAGTAAATGAGAATGATGTTGTGGAGCTGATGTTCTCTATCGAAGGACCATGAACAAACGTTAGCGCTTGTGTTAAGAGGGGGGGAAGGGTCGATTGGTGTTAGCGTTTGGAGAGAGTTTTGATGATAGCGGTTGACGTGGATTCCAATCGATCTTCAGCGTAGTTGTGGTTGTTAGGATGTGGACTGTATGTTTGGTAAAGGCAGATTTCACCTGTTTCGCGGTAGCGGGTTAGCTCTAGAAATTGAGTATACAGGTATGTTCCAAAAAAAGTAGTAGAATTAAAGTAAAATACGATTTGAAAAGTTAACATTTTGTTTTGGATGTTCTGCAAATGAAGCGGTTTGTTGTTTCATTTTCTCATATGAAATGAAGTTCGAAAACAGAAATTATAGACAGCTGATATTGACTTGAAAATAAAATTTCGTTAGTATACTACTATTTGTAATTTTTTTTGCATAAAATTAAAGGATAAATAAATAATAAGGACAAATAAATAAGCATTACGAACTCTTTTGTCCGTGGAATCAGAACTTTATGAACAACGAAATCTTTAACTGTTGCTAATATGAACAACAACAGACATGATATAAAAGTTCAATCTAATCTAATTTACCATTCAACAAAACCCTTTCTAAATCCAATTCAAATTGTCAATAAAATAATGAATAAAGGATAAATAAATAATGAATGCGGTTTTAGTGTCCACTGTATACCAAACCAATGAATACGGAAGAGCAAAATTACAAAGGCGGATTTTGCGGGATCACTCAAATCCTCTGGATATGGGCGATACTACGTAAGTACACACATGTATGTACTTAAGTACATTCAATATACTTTTAATAAAAACTATTAGGTTTTTACAAAATTAGTTTATTAACAATGCATTTCGTAACATTTTACATTGCATAAAATTGAGACTGCCCAAGTCCATCCATTCCGGCAGAACTACAGCTTGCTGCCACATTAAGATTTTTAGCAGAAGGAGGATTTCAACGAGGGGTCGGAAAAGACACTAATGTGGCCTTAGCACGGAGCACCACCTGCAAAATTTTAAATCGAGTGCTTATTGTTGTAGGAAAGTATATTTGTCCTAGGTGGATTAAATTTAATATGTCAGTTGATGGACAAAATTTGTCTAAGCGCCACTTCATGCAAAAATTTGGTATTCCCGGTGTAGTAGGATGCATTGATGGAACTCACGTGGAAATTACTAAGCCGCAAAAAGATTCCACAATTCTTCCAATTTTAAATGGTCCCCTTTTTCCAGGTCTGGATTGTTTTGCATAAAACGTAGCATTATTTCATCCTGCGTAGTATTCTTGTGTTTTCCCCTTTAAACAAGGAAAATTTTTATTCAAGGAGGATTTCAAAGAAATCTGACGACTTTTATCTATTATACTTACATGTTTACTTGCAAACATTTTTGTTTCACAATAAAATTTCAAAGTATTTTTAAATCACTTCTTTTAGCCTAAAAGTAGTTTCTAGAATAATGCAATTCACTACGAATTGATGTTCGAAAACAAAACAGAAATGAAAAGTAAAAAGTAAATTTCAGAACATCCAGTGTCAAATTGAAGTGATTACAAATTATTTTTACTTCAAAGTAGAATCTGGAACATACCTGATAGACTTAGATACTTACAAATTTAGGTAGGAAGAAAAAACCAGAGATTAAAACCCAAGGGATTAGAGATAGTAGTGGATAGATATTTGAGGATAGCAATTTTACCTTACCATAAATGCTTATGAAATGATTGGTGAACAACGGAAGTTCTGTTCACGTTATAATAAATAATTTTAATCTAGAATTCGAGATGAGGATAGCAATGACTACTCGCTATGATGTGATGCAAAGAAGTGCCGTTTTTGGCATACTAACTTAAATTGTGACTTTACAATTTATCATTTTACAATTCATTAATCAATTCACAATAGGTAACAAGTAAAATTTATAGCATAGTTAAACAAACTCAATTCACAATTGAATACGACCTGTACATTGATTGGCAATTCAAATTTTTGAAGTACAAATTGAGTATTAACTGATTTAATTTAAAATTATTATAAGTGAGTATAAACACTGTAAGTTTATACAGGGTGGGCCATAAGGGTGTTGGCGGATTAAACATTCAATTAAAAAAAAAAAAATCTACGAAACATAAAAAAAATATATTTGTATTTTTAAAAAGTAGAAGCACGGGAATTTTTAAGACTTAAAAATAATGTTGTCCAAATGGCTTCCCTCGGCTGCTGGACACTCTTGGAACCGAAGTCGCAAATTTTGGAAAACTCGTTGAAAAGTTGTTCTCGTTATGTTGTTACTTTCCTGAATAATGTTCCTCTTCAACTGCTCTAAATTGGTCGGATTATTCTCGTAGACTACCGATTTGAGGTAGCCCCATAGAAAATAATCGCATGGAGAGAGATCGGGGCTACGTGGGGGCCATTCAATATCCCCCCTTTTCGAAATGAATTTTCCAGAAAAAACATTTTTCAGCAGCTCTATGGATACCCTAGCCTATGACATGTGGTCCCATCCTGTTGAAACCACATCCTCGAGGTATTGCCTTGAAGTTCTTGCAAAGCTGGCACCAAAAAGTCTGCTAACATGTTGCAATAATTGTTCGCTCTAACCGTCATCGCATGCCCTCTTTCGTCCTCAAAAAAGTATGGTCCAATAATACCGGTTGACGTTATCCCAGCCCACACGACAAGCTTAGGGCTGTGAAGTGGACGTTCATACAAGCGTCGGGGATTAGTCTCGAACCAGAACTCACAATTTTGCTTGTTCACATGACCATTAAGGTGAAAATTCGCCTCATCACCAAAAATCACGTTGTTGAAATTGTTGAACCGCTCTAGCATCAAATTGACAAAGTTAAGTCAGTTATTGGCATCACCGGGTTTTAATTCTTGAACTATCTGAATCTTATAAGCCTTCAAATGCAAATCACGTTTCAAAATTCGTCGTAAAGTTGTTCTTTTGACATCCAAAGACTGACTTCTCTTATGTGTTGATTGTTGCGGATTTCGCTGAACTGAAACATGAACACGCTCCACAATGTCGGCTGATCTTGCAGAAACTGGGCGACCACGAACCGTAATTGGTACTGTTGAGCCGGTTGTTTCGAACATTCTGATCCATTTTCGTATCACATTGGCGCTTAGAACTTCACTTAAATCGTGTAAACCGTGTTCATGCCGATACAAACGTCGTGCAGTAATCACTGATTTATTGTTTTCGTAATACGCTCGGACACAAAATGCACGCTGCACTCCCGTGTACAGCTCCTTGACGACTAAATTTCCAGGAAGCGGCGCAGCGAACAACATATCCCCCCGCCACCCCGCGCCACGCGTTACCGAGAAATTGAAGAATTAAATCGCCAACACTCATATGGCTCACCCTGTACAAGTAACTATAATATTAATTGTTTGTATATGTGTATTAAAAACTAGTAGAGTGTCTTAATGAAACCCTGCTTGAGTTTCTTAATATAGCTACATTTATCAGCCACCCTGTACAAGCGTATGTTGTCGTTTCCATGATGACATCTATCTGATGTTCTCCCAGTTTCCAGACGGACATTATCTATCATTGTTGTTCTCAAATACCTGAGTATTTGACCGGCACAACACCATGCCCAATATTTCCAATTTCTGAGAAGGCTGTATTAACATCGAGATGTTTCCGATCAATAATTTCTAGTCATCAGCATACAAAAGTAATTTGAAACTTTTCCTAACTACGGTATCAATCCCTCTTACATTGAACAATTGTTGTGATTTTCGGGTTTCAATTCTATGCCCCTGTCTACGATGTACTGTTAGATCAATTTCAATAGCTTTCTCGAATCTACTATAATGATTTAAAACTCATTTGTAGTGTGGAGGAGACAGCCGCCAAAAACATGACAACCCGATTGCCAATGCGATATGATCTCACAAACTAGCTATTGAACTTCCGATAATAACAACTAGTAAAAATTCTCCCAGCACTGCGACCACATGCCAAACTCTTTTGTCCATGGAATCAGAACTTTGTGGACAACGAAATCTTTAACTGTTGCTAATATGAACAACAACAGACATGATATAAAAGTTCAATCTAATCTAATTTACCATTCAGCAAAACCCTTTCTAAATCCAATTCAAATTGTCAATAAAACAAAACGACGAAACACGGACGCCAACAACACAGCACCGCAGAAATGGAAGGAAAACTCATTTCGAGTTTAGCACCCTTAGGTGCTAAAGACAATTAAATATTCGTGATTTAACGATCAATTTTCTTTGGTAATGGAACACTAACATTCACAATGAATCTTCAATCCAGAAACCTAAAACAGTTATTGCAAGACAGTGGAAAAGCAACTGGAATCGGCAATAAAAATTGGCTAATAAAAAACGCACAAACCATAAAGAATTCGGATGCAGATCAATAGTACAAGTACTACACGAAAGGTTATTAACTCTGGTAGTTGACGTCTACTGAAGTAGTAGTAGGAATACAGCAGAGGCAAACTCACTAACTAACAAACTCATCACGCGATTTAAGAAAGTGGGAGGAGTAGGAGTTGCTGACGCTGACGATGACAACAATGTTGATGCAGATGATTATTTGGAACGAAATCTGCCTCGTGAGCATGAAGGTCTAAATGTGGAGACCTCTTAACTGTATTATTGTCTCGTTACGAAAGCCGCTTAAAGAAACAGGTTACATACAATTTTGATGAAAATATAAACAAGAAAGCCACCAGAAAATTTGCCTATCATCCCATCATCATCATCATCATCATCGTCGTTGTGTCGTCGTCATAGTCCTCAACGTCCTCACCACCATCCATAACGTCATCGTTTTCTTACAGGGAGTAATAATCGATTTGGATGAATACCGAGGGCGGTGGGAACAAATGTTATTGTGACCAGGGCCAGTTTGACTATGATGTTAGAGCTGCCAGTAATGGCGAGATGGAAAAATAGTTAATAAATTCAATAACTGTTTTCTATCCGTCTAAAGTAAATGTTGCTGGAAAATATAATACTGAAGTAAATATCTATTATACCGGCAGCTGTTTATAAAGTATAATGCGATCAGTGATCAGTAAGATGGAGATAGACGTGATGATGATCTATCTCCTTAGTGTTGTGTCACAGGGTGGTGTCTGTAAATCTGTTCCACCCACTAAAATATTAACGTTTTGTGTGTTAGACCATAACTAAATCAATATTATGTGCAACTGTTGCTATTGCGTCCGCAGTAATGGTGGTCAAGTTCATGATGTGCTACATGGCAGTGCCAGCAACATCTGTAGTTACTTACACAATGATGCTGGTTACAGTGGTCTACGGGACTGTTCTTACACTTACAGATTCTGTCACAAATAGTACGGGGAATTGATTAATAAAACTCAAAATACCTACAATTGGTTTCAATTTATTGCGTCGCTTTTCAAGTATGCTCCTTCCGAAATTATGTACTTACATAAACTAATAATGCAATCATCAAAACATCTTTCAAAAGTATTTTTCGAAAAACATTTCATTTCTCGCCACAATTTCTTGTTCTATCTTCTGGTGACTGAAAAAGAACACTTTAATGAGATCATTTCCATTTGGGAAAGAGAAAGAGGTTAGAGGTAGCCATATCAGCTGGTTGTACGGTGATAGCCTTGTGAGATGACGCGTTATTGTGGTGCAAAATCTATAAATTTTCTTTCCACAAATCAAAAATTTCTATTGCACAACATCACATTGTGATTGGGAACAGATGTATATAAATTTGTCGTAAGAAAAGTCACCAGTCGTAAGAAAAGCCACCAGTATGCTACTCAAAATTACAAGCCGAATAATAAGACATGCAAACGAGTTTTTGTATTTCAGCTGCACAAGAAACTGTCCTTGTGATGAAATATTGCTAAAAACAATGATCAGCAGAGAAATAATGACCAAAATGTAAGAATATTTTCGAGCGAGAAGGTCTTTTCCAGCCTGCGTTCATCAGCATAACTTGTTTCCATTAGCATAAATCAAAATTTCCAAATCCCTCTTTTGGCCTCAAACCTACAGAAGATCTTTACAATATACAGCTGTCTTCGGACGCTTTCTGTTTAGTGCGACCTGATGGAAAACTGAGTCTCAAGAGATAGTGTCACCTTTTCATGGTAAAAAGTAGAACCGTATTCCCACAAAGATGTCTATAAAATAACTTGAAAATCGCCTAATCATAATAATAGATGTAAGTCATACTCTTGATGTCATGGAAGTGAGTTTGATCCTTGGCTCGGATCACCAACTGGTTGGAGCAACTAAGTATATCCTTAAAGTTGAGCATAGGCAAAAATGCGCATATCCAAGCGTAGATAATATGGTAAATCCAAAACTGCATACTTCCGTGAATTCTTTCAATTACTAAGACGAAGTGATCCTAATCCTAAAATTGCTGACACAAAATTACAACTAAATGCGCATTCTCATAATGCACATTTAAACAATCAGACGAAGTTCTAAAAATCATATAACTAGATTCAAGAAAATACATACGAGTATATGTGAAGAATTGGAAGACATGCAGTGAGATTGAAGATGGCGACTTCTGCAGGAGCTGCAGATGAAGAGGAGGAGGAGTTCATAGAACATCTTGAACATCCTGGCGAACAGGCGTGGATCGACACTGGGCTGTTATTCCTTTATGGACCAAGAAGATCTGGATAATATAGATATCGTCCGACTTGAGGGTCTCTTGAGCCGCTCAGGATGGTTCAACAGGGGGAAACCAGGGACATCTATACCTCTAGTTTCCATGGTATCACAATGGACTACACAGTCTAAGTGAGTCTGTCTACAGTCAGACTACCACACTGACCTAATATAACCTTATCTAGGTGAAGGAAGACCATGCCCCTACTTTAAATCCGTTCCGCAAGTGTAAATATTCGTTCTAGGGTGACACATCAATTGCACTACGATAATAAATTCAAGTAACTTTCCTTTAATCAATGTATTTCATTTATTTTCTTCTTATTAAATTTAATTTCAAATTAATTAAATTAAAATTAAAATTAAATTAAAACAAAATTTTATTTTATATAACTATTTGGTTTTGAAGTTGATAGACAGTAAATGATCTCCATGACCATTCACGTATAGGCGACTTTTGATCAAAAAATTATTCATTGCGGCCTGAAGGGCTGGAGACGGTATCGCCTCAATTATTGTTTTAATGGACTGCTTCAATTCAGTGAAATACTTTATTTTCGTTTTCTACACCTATTGCCTGACATAAGCCCATAAAAAAGTCTGGTGTAGTCAGATCAGATGACCTAGGGTTGACAGCGGAAAATTGGGGTTTCAGGGTATTAATTTGTTTGGGAATTTTCGTTGGAGCTCCACCATAACCGGTCTAGCTATGTGTGAAGTTGCTCAATCTTGCTGGAACCAAACGCTACTGAAACTGATACGTGTTCGGCGCAGTGCTGGGCTAAAAAAACTCCTTCAACATCTTCAAATAACGGCGCCCATTGACAGCTGACAGTAACACGATTCGTGCGCCACACTGTATTTGATTTTATTATCTGAACCTCAACGAAATTTCATATCATTCACCATATAGTAAAATTTCGAAAATATTTAGTAGTTCCAAACTACTGTGCAATTGCCATACTTACATACACATATTCAATAATTGTTTGTTTCATTTGTTGTGCATTTGTGAACATTCATACATACACACATACATTCTTTGGCTGCAAGTTATTTTCCATACCACCACAATCAGATTCCAATCAGGTGTAATAATTCTTATTGGAGACGCTCGGTTACACTTTAGTCTCTTCCCCTGCACTGGATGAAACTTCTATAGGTATATTTTAACCAAATAATTTGCATATGAAGCTAAGCTTTTTTCGTCATGCTGCCCAATAACATTCTAAACCAAATATATTCAAAATTACTTCAAAGCATTTTTAGTTTCAAGAGGAACAGGGAGAATTTTTATTTCTTAACATAGATCAATATTCTGTTTTTTTTCTTTTTTTTTTTTTTTGGGAGGGGGGCAACAACTTTTGGACAGCATTTGCACGACTCTTCAGTGAATCAAAAAGCAAAAAAAAAAAACAAAAACGACAAACTGTAAGAGATGAGGTTGAAGTGGAAAGCTTAAACTAAGAAGACAAAAACAACAACATGAGATTTTCTTCTATGTTTTGATTGATCGTGCATGCCAAACTATAAATCCAACGTGATACATTCGGGCGATCAGGCAACAACACAGTGCATTTCAGTGCTCTTGGACCATAATGTCTGAAAAATGTACCATCGTTTGGTTATTTCGATTTTCATTTTTCTATAACGATGAGCATTTGCTATCATCTCTCCAACGAAGGAGGCATGATAAGTCGAGGGATGAATAAAGTGGAAATATGTAGCTATAATAAAAATTTTAAAGAAAGCTTAGAATAATCATTGTCAAAGTATCTGCCATATAAGAATACGGGGCACATATTTTTCGTCTTCAAATAAAGTTAAATAAAACAAACTATGATTTTAATTAAACTTTTCAAATAACCTCTTCTGAATTGGTTGCAACAGAGGATTCTTTTGAGGTTCCTCCAGCGTCATTTTCGAAAAAAATACGGTCCAATGACACCTCCAGGCCATAATGCGCACTATATAGTCAATTTATTTGGATGCAATGGCTTTTCCACAATCACTTCCGGGTTCTCTGAGCCCTACATGCGAACAAAATATGCCCTAAACTCTGCAATTTTGTAACTTTTTATACAAGTAAACTACTGCGAGCTTAGAAGTCGCGGAAAATGTATCCATTCTCACATATGTCCAGTACGACATAACTTTTAAATAAGTTGTACACGGTAAAAATATTAGAAAATTACCAAAAAAAGGATAATTTTCCAAAAGCTGGTTTTAGTTCTTAGTAAGTTTTTCTCTTCTAAGCCAATTTTTTCCATTTGTGTCACTCTGAAAATGTACCGATGCATAGACAGATATGCAAACGTATTGAAAGCTCCCTCTTTTCATTCATAATACGCCGAATTTTTTCGGTTTTGCTAGCCAAATTTGAGTTCGAAGTTTATGAGTTGGCCTTTTCCGCTGTTCAATAATAATACATAATTAATGCATAAATGGTAAAATTAAAAAAAAAAATTAACATATAAAGGACATTTTTTAAAGCTGGTTCTTTACCAGTAAGTTTTTCCACAATTTCACCCAGTTGTGACACGAATGCCTTCCTATAATAGACTATATACCGATCTTGGGGAAAATGGGAAAATTATGTGAGTTGGGGTGGTTCCAAACCAACGGATAAACAATGAATAATTAGCAAAATTGTTGCAAAAATTTCTGGAAATTTTGAATTTTTCTGAAGGTGGATCCAATTTTGTATAATCATGACTTTTCTACTGGGGATGAGTCCGTACATCGTAATCCACGCTGATGTACGAACACAGATGTCACAAGTAGACGAAATCGTGCCAGTAGAAAATTTGTGGAGAGAACGGGTGCTATATTATAATCGACCATATCCTCGATATATTTTGCTTTTGGTCCATCTGACCGATTTGAAAATAATAAAACCAAGATTGAAAATATAGACTGATACATGTGGAATAGGGATGGTACGTGGGTCATTCAAACTGTCTACGACCATAGCTAATTTTTATTAAAACCTAGGTATTGCTTAGACCTTCGGGACACACTGAGGGGCCATTTACAAGGTTGGTATCGTTTTTATATGTTCAATATCGTCGATTTTTAAAAGAGTTTTGCTTTATCCCAAACGGAAAATATATGAACTATGTATGAATTGTTTATGAAAAAAAGACCTCGGGTTGGCCCTAAGTTCATTATGGCTCATATTAGACTGAATTCGTCATTCACTCTATCGTATGATATGTTCTTAATAGAATTGTAACCTGATGAAAACTACAGTTTTAGGAAGCGATAAAAGTTGTGGAGGTTATGTCGGAAAATGATCGACTCTGGCACAAGTCAATCATATGTGCTAACTTTGGACAAAATCAATTAACAATTGCAGTCTACAATTTAATTACGAAAAGACAAATGTGCATCCTTCAATCTATATTTTTGGTTGATCTTTTTTTATTACTATTATTCTGTTATAATTTAAAAAAGTAAGAAGCATATTCAAAATACGAACAAACAATATTTGATTCCTTTACATGATCTGTAAGCAAATGCAAAGAGCATTCTTTACAAAAGAAACGCATGAAAACTATAGTTTTTGGAAGCGATAAAAGTTGTGAAGGTTATGTCGGAAATGGACCACTTTCAATGCACTACTTTTAATTTGATTCGACTTTGGCACAAGTCAATCATATATGCTAATTATGGACAAAATCAATTAACAATTGCAGTCCATAGTTTAGTTACGAAAAGGAAAATGCATATCCTTCAATCTATATTTTCAGATTTTACCGATATCAGCGTAAATCCAATACTCTTTGAGCCACAATCTGATGTAGAATATAAAAAAAAATGGAGAGTTTAAAAAACACATCAAATTTGTAGTAGCAAAAGACATATTTTTTTTTAATTATATATGAATATATATGCCATTTCTTTCTTAATATAATAATTTTTTTTTAAATTCTTCGAAATTTACCACATGCGTTTGCTGCAGAGTTTCAGTACTGAGATGGTCTACGTTCATAGTTTTTATTGAGAGCTATGAAAATTAGAATTCCTTCAATGTAAATACACTCGGCCGCATAAATCTGCGTACAAGAACGAAAACTAAAAGTTTGCTCTTATTTTGGGTATCAAAATAAACGGTACTCATTTGAAACTTCTTTAAATAAAACTCTTATTTATTTAAGAACATAACTGTATTGTAAAATACTTATTTCAGAATTAACAAAACTTATAATAATTCAATTTAAAAAAAAAAACATAATTTCATGTCTAGGCAAAAGTCTGCGTACATAAAATAAAAAAATGAAATACAACAGGTTTTTTTTTTATTTGTAGTGTATATTAATAAGAAGTCGGATAACCACGACGAGCGAGAACTTCATTAAGGCGTTTTGGCATTGATGAAACCAATTTTTCGATGTATTTCGAGCTTATCTTTCCCCATTCTTCAGTTAATACGTTTTGAAGCATTTCCTTTGATGTTATTACGTGGTTTCGTATTTTTCTTTCCAGTAAATCCCACAAATGCTCAATGGGATTTAGATCTGGTGACTGCGGAAGAGTTTTTAATTGCTTTCGTACATTATACAACAACCAAAGTCTTGTATTTAGTGCAGTATGCTTTGGGTCATTGTCTTGTTGAAAGATGTAATCGCCTTTAATGCCCAATTTTCTAACACTTTCGGTAAGATTTTTTTTTTTTTGAAAATGTCTAAATAGATCCTGTGATCTATTGTAGACGGAATAAAGTCTAAATTACCCACACCCATTCTTGCCATGCAGCCCCAAACCATTACGCCACCACCACCATGTTTAACTGTTGGTTTCAAATTTTTGGAATTCAAGGCTGTACAAGGCTTTTTTCAAACAAGTTGGCGGCCTTTTATGCCAAAAATGCAGTACTTGCTTTCATCCGTAAATAGAACTTTTTTCCAGAACTCTGCAGGTTTATTTACGTGTTCTTTGGCGAAAGCAATTCGTTTTTGTCTATTAACTAATGACACTAGGGGCTTTCTCCTTGCTACATGGCGTCTGTAGTAGGCCTTGTTTTCAGCAATTTTTGACGCTGTTAATTTGGGGTTTTCCCTCACCGACTGCACCACAACTCTACTTTCGCGTTCAGTTAACTTTGGTGGACGAGACTTTGAGACTAAAACTCCAGTGTTTTTAAAATTGTTTATCACTCTCTGTATGGTGGAGTGAGTCCTTTCAACTATTTGACCGATTTCGCGAAAAGTTTTTCCTTGTTTCCACAAATGAACAATAATTTTGCGCCCAGCAACATTAATTTCTTTCCTGTTTGCCATTACTAGAAAATTATTGCAATTCGAAACAAAAAAAAAAAATCCAAAAACCACTTGATAGATCAGGTTGATACAAACAATGAGTATTATAGTATCAATCAACAACAATAAACCGTTACAAAGTACCGTTTGTTTGCTTGTACGCAGACTTTTGCATATGATCAAGGATGCCATATTATTGTGTTTAAGTTGTCAAGTGCAACCAAACTTTGCAAATGAAAAAAGAAAAAACTTAGCATAATTTTGAAATGTTTAGCTGTAAATAAAACTCAATTTAAAAGGATTACCTTTATGACTTGGCACTACAAAATCATGTTAAAACATAAGTAATAGTTTGTACGCAAAATTATGCTTCCGAGTGTATTTCAAAAACTACATATATATAAACTCGATGCTTGCTTTGAGGCACAACAGACGATATAATTAAATGCTCACAAAAGGTGCGTTATAAAAAATACTACTTTTTATACGATACGATACTGAAAGAAATTACTTTTTATTATTTTTCTGTTATAATTTAAAAAAATAAAAAACATGTTCAAAATATGAAAAATCAATATTTCATTCTCTTATATTATCTGTAAGCAAATGAAAAGAGCATTTTTCACAAAAGAAAAAAAACGTATGAAAACTACAGTCGTTCAATATTTACAGAAATTAGAAACACTCGAACTGTCTACGCTCATTCTTTATGACTGAATTTTGACAGATACTGCATTCTTCAGGAATTTTAATATAAAATTATTTCTATATTAAAATTATATTTACTTTGTTGCGTCCCAGAGTATTTTGTTGCTAACAGCAACACAAATTACCAGATCAACCTCTTCTCTAAGGAGTTTTGGATTCAAATGTCTACATTGTATTGCAGAAAACCATACACATTCGTACCAAATCAAAGTCATTCTTTTTTAAAATATTCAAAATAACAAAAAAAAATCGTTTGCAGTCAAAGTAGATTCATATTAAAATTAGTGGAAAATGTTGTCTGTCAAAGTTGTAGTTTAGTTTTTTTTTTTTTTGCTTTTCGTTCGTCGTGTTGTAGGGTCTGCTTCAACTGGACATGATGTCGTTAGGCTGTTTTCTTAGGCACTTTGCATGGTCTCTCCTCATCATCGTGCGGTGATTTCATTTCCGTTAGCCATTGACCATCATCGTCATTGGCGTCATAGATGGAGCACTTCGATGAGCACCGTCAGCAGCTTTGAACTTTGGCCACCTTTTTAATGAATCGCCATAAAGATCGTTAATATTTTTCATCTTTATTTCCTAAGGTTGGCTGGTTAGGAATGCTCAAAAGCTAATATAATTTAATTTTGTTGATTTTTGGCAAGTTGTTGCAATTTGTCAAAAAATGAAAATAAGGTAATGTAATGATAAGGGTAACCATATCATAAGGAAATATAACTTACGTGTGTCTGATCAGATTAGCCTAAGTGACTTAGCTATTTCTATTAAAACTGTAAAATACTAACATTTCAAGGCACACTGAGATACAAGGCATTACAGCCATACAGTCAAGTATGACAGTATTATGTAAATTTTCTTAATTATAATAACATGTATAGGTGGCAACTCTTTTTTTGATCTTCCTACTGATTGCAAAAAACTGTTATGAACGATTTTAATTGAATTTGCTGCTATCAATTTAATGATGAACATCACACTTCTAGCAATACGTTTTTTCAATACCTTATTTTTCTATAAGTTCAACTACTTTTTCCTAGTAATGGAATTTGCATGAACGACTCATAATGACGACCGCCATTCACAGCCGCCGTCATCAAAACCATCTGACTTCGACGAATGACTCGCGCTGGACGAGTGGGCACAGCTGGATGCCACTCTGTGCCACAGGTAAATAATCTTTCAAACAGCACAAAAATTGACCTTTTATTTTGACCTGATAACAATTAAACCAGAAAGTAGAGTTAGAGTTAGATCTCTCAACCAACTGCAAGGTAGAGGTAATGAATTATGGAAACGACACCATGGCAAGAAAGCAATCGTAATAATGACATGAATTCCCTTTAACCAAATCAAATGTAATGAAATTCCTTTAAGGAGATAATTTGTCGTTGCATTTGCAAAGCACTTGGTTATGAATTGAAAATAATGCATTGCAATTTGCAGCATCTCACAAAATCATCATCAGTGGCTACAAAGCGATTAATTATGACGGCATTGCGGTAGGGCCATATTTAGTATGTAGAAACCCAATAGATTTATTGTAAGTACGCTTGAATTTTGCTAGTGATTAGTTTCAATATTGGGGTACTGTTGATAGCAGGATCCTTCACAAAAGCTCAGTTTCATTTCGGTTTTGATATTGTAAATTTATTTGAAGTACATTAGAAATATATTTCTGATACATATTTAAAACAACAACAACTCACTTAACATATTCTTTCATTCTCAATAGTAACGAAATAAGAAAACCTGCATTCGAGAACCTGAAACAAAAATATAGTTGTATGCGGTTTCGATCCTTAATCTGAATCAAAACTGAAATTAGATGCAGTTTCATTTCTTGGCAGACAGAAAGAGCGCAAAACTGCGAAATGTAAAAATGATTCAAATAATTTATTTTTGAATCTATGACTTCTGGGTCCCAGAAATTTTCATAGCTACTCAATAATGTTGTCTGTTTCTTTAAATTGAAAAATTTCAAATGAAATATAAACAAAACTCACCATAAACTGATCACAATCAAAATTTTTTCTAATTTCGTTTCGGGTATAAAAATCAAAATCAGAATTAGTAATTGTCCTGGTAAAAAAGTGTTGTGTATTATTGATTTAGATTCCAGAAACTGTTACGGTGACTTCTTACGAAAACATCTTCCTTCGAAGCAAGCAAGATTTATAAATAATGTGTGAAAATTTTGTCGCATCAACAAGACGAGACTCTTTCTTTAGTTATTGAATCTTGTCATTGTTTCACGAAGACGCAGTCTTCATATTAACCGCAACATGTTGATATGTAAATGCTACGTTTAATAATCCTTTGGTTACAAATAGAATTACTCGCTTGATGGAGATAAGAACTACTCAAGCTATGAGGTTACATAGCTACAGACAGGTCAAAAGTTTAATATTCTTCAAAATTGTGTAGAGTAGGAAGAAGATTTTCCATGCAACAACCAACAACGGAAATAGATATACAGTTTCCAAAACTGCAGATTTTACTATTTGCTAGTTCAAAAAGAATATTTGGTAGTAATTGGTAGGTACTAAAAAAACGGTTTTCCCCTTAGGGAATACATCGACTTTCATCGATTTCCCAGCAGAAAATTGCATATTTTAGTACTATCTGACATTCATACCCATAATAACTGTTGTCCCTTATAAATGCATACAAGTATTATACCGGGTTATCCATTTTCCAGTTTCAAAATTAAAGTTAATTAAAACACACAAAAAGCCATGATTTCGATGAAACTTTTATTTCATTATAATGCTTGGTCGTTGACATTATTTACGTAAAACAATATTGTTTAAATGACCGCCTCTGAATAGTTTGCAGCAGTGGATCTTTTCGAAGTAGTTTTCGATCACTTTTTCGCACATTTCGGGCGGTATCTCGGCGATAACTTGAGAAATGTTGATTTTCAAATGCCCAATCGTTTGGGAATTATCCGCGTAAACACGGGATTTGACAAAAAAAAAAAAAAAAAAAAACTCTAACGGCGTCAAATTGCATGATATTTGTGGACAATTGACGGCGCCAAAACATAAAATTACTCCCGTGTGGCTCGTGGCACCGTCTTATTGAAACCACATACCGTTCAGTTCAAAATCTTCACTTGGCAATCCAAATAAAGTCGGCCATAGCGCTCTAAATTGACGGTAACGATTCCTCCAGCATCATTTGTTACAAAATACGGGCCAAAGACATCTCCAGACCATAAAACGAACCAAACAGTTACTTTTTCCGGATGCAATAACTTTTCCACAATTACTTCTGGGTTCTTCGAGCCCCATATGCTTTAATTTTGCTTGTTGACGTAACCGCCAAAAGAGAAATGAGCTCCACTGCTGAAGAAAATTTTGTTCGAAAAATCAGCACTGAAGGCCTGTTGCACACATTCAGCATATCGTTGTGAATGGTCAGTCGGCTTTAACTGTTGCGAGAGTTTCACTGGATAAGGATAATAAGCCGTAAGATATGACCAATTGTTGAGAACTTTCACTAGCAGAAGCGATGTTAGTGTACGACAGTGCGTATTCGCACATTTGCGATGATGCACAGGCCTGATCATATATGTGACGCTTCCAGTCTCTTCAAATTTCTTTACAATCTTGCCAATTCCTTGCACAATAGGTCGATTATAACGACCGTAGTCACTCTGTAATGCACGAAAAGTCTCAATGGTTGAATCACCACGTTTGTAGTAAGTTTTAACTATTTTTACGCGTTCTTCGGTTGTTAAACGAAATGGAAAACCTTTTACTAAATAAATAACACTTTAGATGACATGAATTTAACAGCTGGCAGCATTGCCAGACCGGCGGCTTTAAAATCACTAATTGGATAACCCATATGTAAACATTAAGAGAGCCGAACTTTTGCAGCTTGTTCAGCTTTGTACACGTCTGTTTACTTCTCAGGTGATATTGGATATCTAGTTTTACTAAGTTGTTAGTCATCGACTTTTGAACTTCTGTTATACGATAATACATATTATAAAATCGACAAAAGTATTATCAATTCATTGTATCAGATAAATTTCAAGAAAATCTGTAGTTTCAATGTGAACAAAATCGTCATTGAGTTAAAGACATGTTTCGTAAATGTGCTAAAAATCTTTTGTTAAATTAGTTTAAATCATCCTCTCAGGGTTCTGAGTGCGCAAACTCTTAGATTTTGTTTTTTAAAGTCTAATTTGGAACTGTTGAACAAAACGAAAAAGTTGCAAAAAGTAATGCACACCATGTATTACGCCGATACAATGTTATAACTATAATATAACAGCCCAAGCAATATGTCAACGTTTGGTTAAGCAAAATGATTTGTGTCTGATAAATGACTTTCGAATTTTTTCGGGTTTTACTGCAATAGTAAACGCAAATGTTAAATGTTCAAAATAAAATGCTTATTTACAAAATGTGTATACGTCCGATAATGACGTATGGATGTCAGATTTGGTTTCTGAAAAGTACTAAAACCAATCGTAGGAAGCTACAAATAATACAAAACAAGAACGTAAAAATAATTCGTAATTTACCTAGAAGATACCCTACATATATGATACATAATCATTGCAAAATCGAATATCTTGATACCACTTTCCACAGTCTAACTCATAGCTTCGAAGATAAATGTAGATCTTCAATAAACGAGTCAATAAGGAATTTGTATAATTAACCTCATTCATTAGCTTCGCATCGAAGCTAATAGAATAGGCTGACTTAAAGTTTATTTTCATTTTAGAAGGTTTTTCTCTATCTTTTTACCTCAATCTTTAGAATAATTTATATGTTTTTATGTCGAAATATTAGTTTTAACTTGCTGTAATACTTAATGTAAAAACTGAAACATTGTAAATATTAATTATATTTTAAATTTTATAACAACGATAGAAATGATATAAAAAATAGATAATTTTCGTGAAGAGATTAGTGCTTTTACTTTGGAAAAACTCAGGCTATTTAGCCTTTTCAAGTTAAAATACCCAAAGTAAAATCCAGTGTGCACAACGAAAGGAATTAATAAGTCTATGTCCAGGCCGACATAATACCAAAAGCGAGCGAATAGTTGATGGTAATGGAATACTAAAATGATAAAATGCAAGTCATCAACGGACATAAAATTATTTCGACAGTTTTACTGGCATTGTTAAGCATAATTTCACATTATACGAAAAATTGTATACTTAGTTATTTACGTAAATTCCACTAAATCTAAACACAATCGGCTGAAACATTATACAAAGTTAAATTTGGATAATTATTATATGATTTTACTTCCCGCCATGTTAACATTTCAAATATGTTTCAAATTTAATATGGCTTGAAAATTCGCATTCCATGGTATCAATAACCTGTCACCAAATCGTATTAAATCTGGTTAGAAATGCGAAAATTTGCACAGAGAAAAAAATTTGCTGAGTCCAAACCTTGCGTAATGAGTAATATCTAGGAAAGTAGAAAGTAAAATTAATTTTAGAAGGTAAATGATTATCCAAGATTCTAAACTTTAACACTAAGAAAATGTCAGATTTTCATGATTTAAAAATCAGTTTACTTTTTTTAAATCTAACATATTTCTTCGTTTCTCGCTATATTTGTCACCGTTTTCACTTTTTGAACAAACTAACACATCCCATTTTTTTTATAGGAAATACTACTTAAATATAAATTACATATAGTACTACAAAGAGAAAAAACTAAGCAACTTGAACTTTAACCACAAGTTCACGAGCAGATCAATGTAATTCATTGAAGCAATCGCACAAGTGACCGCAACTAATATCACGATTACATTACTTTATAATACAATTCAATTCAGTTTAATTCATTCAAGCGGTCAACGCCAAAAATCAATTGCAACGAATGCACATTCATCACACAATGCTGCCAGATAGACGAACAGAGCCCCAACTTGCTATATATTGTTTAACATTGATCGACACTTTGTCAGTTTGAAGTTAATTCATTTAGATGATGCCCGCAACCTCCTCCAGCACGTCACTACCACCACTCTTGGGCATTCAATTGTACCCTTGCATATCCTCTGAATGGTGTTAAATTAATGTTCGTGTTGTTGATAATTTTCAATGGACAGCCGATGACGATGGGACAGACTCACTTGTCTTCATTAAGTTGTTGTGACGATGGGGGAAATTGACGACCCCACAATAAGCACAATTCACATACAAACATTCCACCATCCAGCCATCCATCACTGAGTCCATGGAGCAATTGATCCATGTAGCCATTCATATATATTGTTGGAGCCGTTGTTCGTTGGTAAAATTTTGTATTGGACGTTTCATTACAAATTTGTTTACATCGACAGCGACTCAAGTTGTAGGGGGGACATGTGAGTACTTTGGCCACAATTGCATTAAGTGTCAATTGTTTTGCTGGATGCAGTCTTCTTTTGATTTCGATAATTATGGTCAATTGTGTTTTGATGTTGTTGTAGTTTTAGTGTAAAATTGTTGCAATTGACATTGCCATTGTTGTTGACGTACTGTTGGCAAAATTATATGTTAATACTGTATTTGGTATCAACATCAAAATAACTTTCTCTTAGTAAAAGCAGAAAAGGTCAACGGAACATCTGTTCAGGGACAATGGTGATGATGGAATGAAACACAACAATGTTGTCCTTAAATAAAGAATTAAAGTTCAGGATCAAGGTAAATAGATGTATATAGACAAATTATATCTAGGCTGTCGTGATTTAAAATTTCATCCATTCGACTGTACAAAAAAACTTAGCAAAAATTTGCATTTGAATTTGAAATTTGCCACATGATAATATGTACTGTATTTGGGACGTCATAGGTGATCTGTCTTTTAGATATACAGGGTGGCGCAATAGAACGTGCATATTTAAAAAATAGATTAAAAAATAAATAGAAAAGGTATGGTTAAAATAAATCTAAAACATTGTAGGATAATAAATGGAGTTTACTTTTTAAAAATAACATCATCTAAATGGTGACCCTCTCCACGACGGCACTCCTCTAACCGCAAACGAAAATTATTGAAAACTTTCTTCAGTAATACTGGTGTAATGGCTGCCATTTCACCACGGATATTCTCCTTGAGCTGAACGATGTTTCTTGGATTATTACTGTAGACTTTGTGTTTGAGGTATCCCCACAAAAAAAAAAAAGTCAAGAGGCGTCAAGTCTGGACTACGTGGGGGCCATGGGATATCACCTCTTTTCGAAATCAGTCTGCCAGGGAACATCTGCTTCACCACCGCCATGGAGTCATTTGATGTGTGACAGGTAGCTCCATCTTGTTGGAACCAAGTTCTGGAATTCACTATTCTTGAACTTTCAATTTCTGGAGCCAAAAATCCGTCCAACATCTCAACATAGCGTTCCGTATTTACCGTGACGTTTTGGACGAAAAGGACCAATTATTCCTCTGCCAGAGATTGCTGCCCATACTGTCACTTTAGGACTATGCAATGGTTTCTGGTGGTTGATTTTGGCATTTTCACTGTTCCAGTAACGACAATTTTGGTGGTTTACGAACCCATTCATAAAGAAATGAGCCTCGTCAGAGAAAAGGATATTGCCAAAATTGGAAAATCGATTAAGCATTTCATTAGCAAATGCGAGCCTTGCTATGAAGTCAGACTCTTTCAATTCTTGTGTTAATTGCAGCTCATATGGATGCAGTTTAAGATTCAATGTTAAAATTCGTTGCAAACTTCGTCGCGATAATTGTAAGACAGACGATCTCTTGCGAGTCGACATTTGTGGATTTCCTCGTACTGACTCCATAACTCTCTCAACATTGTCTTCGGTCCTAGATGTTCTTGGGCGACCATTTGCTTGTGGTTTAAATGTTGAACCGGTCTCTTCAAAACGCTTTATCCATATTTTAATTAAATTAACACTCGGAGCTCCACTAATTCGCCGTAGTCCATATTCAGCACAATATAATAGTCTAGTAGCAACATACGAACGAGAGTTCTCGTAAAATGCGCGCACGCAAAATTCGCGACGCTTCCCGTCGAAGTGATTCATAGCGACTAAAACTCCATGAGCCCGCCAACCCAACGATGTAGGCGCCCTCCGCCCGCGCCTTTTCTACCCCGCAAAAAAAGATGATGCAATATGCACGTTCTATTGCGCCACCCTGTAGTAAATGAGTTATTATGGGAGATTTTAATGCAGGTGTTCATACGCATCCTGGTCAAGTTAGAGATGCGTGTTTAAGAATAGGGTCAGACCTTGTGCAGAACGTCTGTCCGACTTATTTTAGATTGGAATCAACTAGACTTTCTTTAATAGATTATTTCCTAATGTCAGATATAAGTGTAGAGGATAAAAAGGATTAGTTTCAGTTTCCTGCTTTAAATTCACACCATTATGCAATATTTGTTTCTTGCATGGTGGACAAAAAAAAACAAAAGCCATATTTTTTGAAAATAAAGGACTATAGTCGTATCAATTATAATGACACGACTTTTTTCAGCAGATTTTAGTCCAATATATGTCACTGCAGACACGGAAATTCAAGTGCAATATTTTACCAATATTTTTTTTTTTGAATATCTATGAAATCATATCCCAATGAAGACCATACGAGTTTCAAGTTTATCAAATTGGATGTAATCTCCAATTATGTAACAAGCTCAGGTATTTAGAGATTTAGCACACATAGTATATTAGGAAAGTCCCTCTATTTAGAGATGGAACATATTCAAAAAGTACAGAAACAAACTTAAATCTATCACTCGGAAGACACGAAATCGATATGCCAATGGAATATTTTTAAATAAGAAAAGTATTTGAAACACGCCTAAGAATATAGACATTTTTGATAAGTACTGACTACTGAAGCTGAAAATTTTGACATGAATGGTCTGAATAATATTTTCACATCTCAAACAGTAAATAATCCCCCGTGACGTTAGAGATGATGAATTTACTGCAAGTTTCACTAATGACTCCGAAGTTTTGAGTACTGTTTGTTGCACAAAATCCAACGCAGTTGGTTCTCATAGCATATCACTGAAGTTCTTAAAAATTATGCTTCCTATTATATCACGACATATCGTGCACATTTTTAACAACATAGTTATGAGGTCGTCGATTCCTCCATCCTGACCAAAGGCAAGTGTAGTGCCAATTCCGAAGGTAAGTTATCCAAAAGCATATTCTGATTTTAGGCCCATAAGTATACTCTTTTAAGAGACCAAGCTCCTGAGCACAGCATCGAATTGAGGTTGATAAATTGTGTTGAACACTTTCTTGAACAGAAGTAATGTTTTCAGCCGATCTTGCAGTACGTTGTGGTCCATGCATGCTGATAGGGCAGCTGCAGACCCTCTTTCTCCGAAATCATTCACTACACGATAAATAGTGCGTCTTGTTGGCACGTTGTTTCTCCCAAAAATTTCACGTAACTTTCTCATCGCCACAGAAACCAATGATTCATTTTGATAAAATGTTTTAACGATTAAAACACGTTGTTTTATCGACAATTTTTCCATAATAAATTTACCACCTCTCTACTTCACGACTGCCAAATATGAACTGTCAAGACTAATGTTTAACAAAGTGGCGGCAAAACAAAGTAGTATACCTTCCCGACGGACACCCTGTACATTTCTCATAAGCTGACAACATCAATTCTTCAAATATTTTAATTTGAAGAAGTTCCTTTTGTGCTGCTTCTTAAAAATTGACTTTTAAAATTCAAAGTGCCACATGGCCTTAACAAATGAATGTTTATAATTTTAGACTCGATCCAGAACAAATATTAGACTATTTAAGAGAAATAGACAGTAAAGAAAATAATATAGATCCCCCGGACTACGCATCGGGTGAAGATGATGCCACTGAAGACTGTGTATTTGTGTATTTATTACACGGAAAAATGGTAAAAATTTAGGAGAAAATGTTATATATGGGACAGTGTATGCAATATAAATAATTTGGATTAACTGGAGCATTTAATTGGACAGGAATTGGAACTACCAACAACCGATGTGAGTAATGTCTCATCAAAATGCTTGCCTTCTATTGGAAGGAAAAGAAAACTTACTGAAACGCCTGAACACGACAATCTTGTTATGCCACCTAATTTGCAATGTACAAAAAACTCTTTCAAATGAAAACACATTGTTGATATTCCACCGGTCCCAGTTCCTGAAACCAACTACGATGTCGCAACAAAACACCTATTGAGTTATATAACCAATTCTTCGATAAGGAGATACAGAATATGATAGCACAGAATAGTTATGTGCAATTGAAAAACTAGATCGATGTGAAAATAACCTGTAGTGACATTGATACATGGTTACTCTGTGTCAAGAATAATTGAGAGAACTGATATAATGTTTATAAAATGGGTGGACAATAGTGTCGCGTCATTGGCATCTGCATTGTACAGCGAGGAACCAAAATATGTTGCTCAACGATATTCACAGGAGGCACAACAAAGAGTAAACATTCCATGCCCTGCTGTTGTATCTGCATATAATAGATATATGGGTAGAGTTGATCGGATGGATCAAAACGTGATGAACTATCGCATATTTATCCGCAAGAAAAAGTGCTGGTGGTCAATTTTTACTTGAAGCATTTATGTAGCTATTCAAAATGCATGACTGTTACATCGAAAGTCCAAAAACAGTATGCCATGAGATTTTCGTCGAGATTTAGCTCAGCACTTGTTGAAAACAAGTAGTGATATCTCCCGCTCTGAGTTCACAACTCGCCGGTATGCTCATATTGGTAACGCAGGTATTCGCTATGATGGCATTTCCCTCATTATCCTCAGCCGTGCAATCGTCGATACTGTGCCTATGAGGGCTGCAAAAGCCAAAGTAGAGCAGAATGCAGAAAGTGCAATGCGGACGGTGCTTAAAATCTTTCATACCATATCACACTGAAAGAGTTAGATAGTAAAGGGTGTATCAACAAAAACGCAAAATTTAAATTAAATAAAGCACAGATATTAAAAAAAAAAAATCGTGAAACTTTATTATATCGTAAAGTAGACAGAATGAGGTTATGTATGGAACAACATATTGGGCAGATGGCAGCCGCGGCTTTGCTGACACACACGCGATCTTTTAATGAAATTATCAATGACTGTTTGCATAAACGCTGCGGTATTTCATTAACGCAGCGTCCAATTTCCTCTTTTAAGACTTGAGTCGTCGTCGGCTTATTCGCGTAAACCATCGACTTCAAGAAACCCCAAAGAAAAAAGTCTAATGGTGTTAAATCGCACGATCTAGGCGGCCAATTCTGGTCTCCAAAACGACCTGGAAATGACTGATGCAGCAATTGAATTGATTCTCTAGCTGTATGACATGTGGCGCCGTCTTGTTGAAACCACATGCCCTCCACATTCATTTCTTCAATTCTATGCATGAAAAAACTGGTTATCATTTCACGATACCGGACACCATTGACTGTTTGCGTTTGACATGCCTCATTTTCATAAAAAAGGTTCTCCAGCTCAAAATCCACACCACACAGTGACACGTTGAGGATGCATTTGCTTCTCGTGAATCACTCGAGGATTTTCCTCACCCCAAATGCGACAATTCTGCCTATTGACGAAGCCATCAAGATGGAAATGGGCCTTGTCACTGAAGATGATTTTATCGGCAAAATCAGCATTTTCATGTTGTCTCTCCAATACCCAATTAACAAACTCTCTTCGTTGTCCATGGTCAGCTGGCTTCAGTTCCTGAGTCAATTGAACTTTGTATGCACGAAGATCCCAATCTTTCGTCAAAATTCGCTGCATAGTGGATTTGGAGATACCAATTTGCTGAGCTCGGTGTCGAATTGAGGTGGATGGAGTTTGAGCGACATCATCACGTATAGCTGCGACATTTTTGGTTGATCGACCTGGTTGAAGGCGCGTTGTTGTCTTTACATCACTAACAGACTCAGTTTTGGCAAATTTATTAATTAATCTCTTTACAGTTGACTCTTTTGGAGCATTATTGTGACCCAAAATTGATCGCAATTTGCGAACTGTAGCCGAAAAAGTTTCACCATTTTGGTAAAACAATTTCACAATGAGAATGCGTTGTTCATTCGTGTAGCGCTCCATTTTTACTAACGTCGTACCTTCTACTAGCAAACAATAACAATTGTTCAAATGTCAAACAATGACACTTTGAATGGCGCCAAATTTAAATCTTGAGTTCTTGTTGGGACACCCTTTATATAGTTTTTTATATGTATTGATATATATATTTTTTATTATTTATGCACACTAAGTCGAAAGAAATTGACTTATAAGTAAATAAGATATTTTCTAATGAAATACTAAAATAATAAGCAGTTTTCATATTGAATACTGCTAGGTATAATAGTAGACAAGGGTGCCATGAGCTGGTGCTATAGCTCCTGGAGCGGTCTAGGTGAGTCCTTCATATAATCTGATTACAAATTTGAATTTAGTGAAATATTACAGTCTGTGCAAAGTTTTGTGAAAATCCGTGCACGGGGAGCTCCTCGTGTCCATTAATGGGTTAATACTATGTAATCGGTATTGGCCTATGTAGGGCTTAACGATTATGTCTAAATTTAATTTATATTGAAAATTGAAAATCAACAGAGATCGATCAAATTTTTGTACTGAAAATACTTTTTGGCATTAGCCTCAAACGACCTCCTCCTCAAATTTTTGTACTGAAAATACTGTTTGGCATTAGCCTCAAACGGCCTCCTCAGGATAAATATAAAATTATTGCATATATAAGGAATCAAAATGGGGCTGTACCTAACACAATAGCTAAAATTACCTTCAATCATGTAAACAATTTAAACCACAAGATCACATTTATTTTAGATTTCTAAATGCTAGATGACTTTATTCTCAAGACAATTTTAACACGAAATGAAACATAACAAAATGCCCAAATCTTAATAATCAGGGAGGGGCTATTTTTTTGTCCCATATCTGGTTGAGCTTCTTATAATTAAAATTTTAGACAATGCAACTCTTTAGTCTAAATGATGGCATCGTTCCCTTATATTCGCCTCTATGGTTTTTCCTTGAACATACCATTTTGTTAAAATATATTATTAAAGTGTAGACAGGCTGCTAGAGGAATGTGCTCCTTAAGTTTTTTTCATTTCAGTTCCAAGTTTTAAAACCAATCTGGTTCAATTTTAGTCGCATCTATTTTCTATTTGAATTCAAAAATTAACATTTCCATTATGATAGAATGCTTACTTTTAATTTGACGAATTCAGTTTCTGCAAGTTGGCCACACGCTGATGTGCCATTTATGCCTCTTTCTTCCTTGTTTGTAGCTTAAAAGAATGAATGAATGAATGCATAAAGTGGAATGCACTGATAGTTTTAGCTTCAGTCGTATTTTTAAGGTACAGTCTAATTAATTCCTTTATATGCATTTTCGAAAAGTCTTTTCATTCGCGCATATCTTGGCATAGGAATCTGCACTCCCAATTTCATTACTTTAATGTTGTTAACTGTTGAAAACTACTCACAATAATAATGTTTTAATTAATTTTGATTATTCCAGCATTAGCCGTATTCCTTGGATTTTGAAACCATTTTTGTCTTCATTCTTTCATGCTGTGTCTCCAAAAGGTACGAATTTTTATAAATCTTTTCTCATTTCCACCAAGAATGATTTGACGCTGTTAGACTTTTTTTGTGGGGCTACGTCATTTGCGAAAATGTGGTCGAAAACTAACTACTTACAAAAGGATCCATTACTGCTACCAATCCAGAGGAGGTTATTTTATTGAAATTGTATTTCGTAGATAATGTCAAGATCTACATATAAGTACTGTCATTAAATAAAAGTTTAATCGAAATCATAGCTTTATGTGTGTTTTATTTAAATTTACTTTTAAAACCGAAAAATGGATATCCCGTTATTACCATGTCTCCAAGTAAGTATGTAGGTATCAAACGATATGTAGCTTTTAATACATTTCAATTTTTCCTTAATGGAACAATTTGTCCAAATTATGACACACTAAAGTCATAGCATCTTAAAAGATATATTGATTCATTGTCAAATAAGTCAAAGTCTCAAAACTACGCTTTCCTCAGTACATATTATGTTGATTTTGCTGGGTTTTCAAGCGAAATTTCGTATTTTTTTTTTTTTTTTTTAGTATTTTACAATAACTCTTAAAAAGTTATTGGTCTGGGATGACCATTACTGAAACTAATAAACTACCACCTCCCAAAGCTTTTAATGAATGAATAAATACTACAACTATTAAAAAAACTAAAAATTCCCATTATTCCCGATCAAGAATATAGCCTACAGTATTACTTTTAGTCACACTGTAGAGGACTTTATACTCACCCACTGCCTGCCAAGTGCGCTTGTCAGAAACGTCCTCTTATTATACACTATAAATCAATTTGTCCTGTCTTATCCGTGATAATAGGTATGTTTTATTATTATTATTTTTTTTCATCGTAACCGACCGCGGTGCGATGCTTAGTACAAGCGACTTACTTAGTATTGCTTAGTATAGCGACTATACCGCGATCCTGCGCGGTTTCATCTATCATTATTTGAACGGCGGTCTGATGAACACTTTGAGTTGTCGATAAGTCTAGTAAATGCTTATTAAACTGTGACGTTTGAAAGCGTCATACAATTGTAGGTTCCTAAATATTATATATGTATGTTATTGGTGGGTTGGAAGGGAGTTTGTTTTGTATTATATTTCAACCACACCAAGGATCAACACAGTCGCTGATTTGGAATGGTTCCTTGCTGTACATAAAAAAATGAAATCCATCGCAGAAAATGAATAGTAAAATATTTGAAAGAATTTTAAGTAATTTCTATTTTTCAGAGCGAAACGGCAAAATGCTTATATCTCCCTTCCACTTTGGTGGGAATAAATGCAATTTTTATTAAGAAACTTTTCAGTCATTAATAAAGAAAGCCGATGTTTTTTTAACAAATTAAATACGGCAGAAAGTAAATGCAAATTTAAGAAACTTGTTTGAATTCGAAAACTTCACAACTTACCCACTTACCCGCCGATGGTATAAACAAAATCTAGTCATTGACAGGGCTGGTAACACTAATTCAAAGGGTCGTTCATATGATGTGGTATATCGCATTGATAAGTGCTTAAATTCATGGGAAAATATCATTAAAAAATTTTTCTTGGTCTCAATGTTACAATTTGCGTCGATCTCACCATTTTCATAATATTCGAAAAGCTCTTTTTTCGTATTTCACTGAATGGTTGATTGGTTAAAGCCTGCGTTTTTAATTTAATGATAGTGTAATAAAGGACTATTAGGAATTGGAATTCAAGTTTGTTATCCCAAAACCTATTTATTCGGTTGGCCTGAGGAGACCCTAAGTGCCGAAGATGAGACAGAATAACTGTCAAAAATATAAAAAGTTGCAAATTAAATATGTAAATCCTTTGATGACAGATTTAGAAATCATATTGGATCATGCTAGATTTGCCAATGTCTTCTTCCCGGCACTGATATTAATGCCTCAACACAGTACAATATGAAAAATATATCTAAAATTATGCTTCACTTTTTGGATCACAGCTCTTAAAAATGACTTAGAGAAGCGAATGCAGGGCCGATAATTGAAATCTAAACATGTTATTATATATGCTCAAAAAAAAAAAAAAACACGAACATCAATAATATGTTTCTTTCCTTTCCTACTTTTGCATGCTGATTACGTAATTGACTGCAAACTTCGAAATGTTACTGTAGTCTTCTTTAGCACTAAAAAGGAAAGGAAAAAAAGCAATAACACTCGTATGTCTGGGAGGCAAACAAGAACAAAACCGACTTATTTGTTTCACTTGTCTGAGACGAAAAATTGCGAACAGGTGCCAAAATGACCTAAGTAAACGATAAAAGATCAAACCCAAAGAACAAAAAAAGAAAAATTCTGACCGCTATCGTGATTAAAACAGATTAATCTATTCTGAAAATCTCTGAGAAAAAATGTTCCGTAAAATGTAAGGACAATAGCAGAAAATAGAGATGAACCATGAGCTGAGCAAACTGCTTACAGGCATCGATGTGGGCGAATGTAATAAAATTCGACGACTAGACCAAGCTCGATGGGCGACGCAGAAGAGATCAACTAAAAATCCATTGAAAGGGTCAGGTACCCGCGAGACTAACACAAATTGTTGTAATAATTTAGAGGAATAACACAGAAGAAGAAGAAGGAAAAGAAATACTTTGAATTGTAAAATATTGGGAACAATTTTCGTGTAAGGTTTATAAATTTTAATGAAACCTAATTAATAATTTCGAAAGCTGCTTGCACTCTGGCATTATGTAGCGCATTTCATCTGAGTTTACGTCCGTATAAGTAAGGTTTTGAGTGTACTTTTCCTAAAGTATTTGATTTAGTATTATGACCGATCGTAGGGCAATTTCTTACTATACGAGCTTGAGGATAGGAAGTAACAGCCCTTTAGAATTTGGAGCATGCACACATACCCCTTTCCCCCTACTCTTTAAAAACAATGTAAAAGGGGAAATATCAAGAGATATTTCTCCCCTTCCAAACTGCGCCATATTTACGGGAACTTTCCTTCCAATGCGCAGAGTAGCAATTTTATGTATTTTGTCTAAAGCAGCAGCTCTACATCGTTCGACGATGCCTTATGGCAGACAAGTGTTAATGTCATCATTTCCCTAATCATAGCCCGTGGAATTTTCATCATCATCTGCACCATAATTTTCGTGGATACTTAAAATGATCAGCTTAAATCAATTGTTCCTTAGTAACACATTAACCCACCTTTGGGGCGTTTAGAAATAGGAAATTTTCAAAAAAAAAACTTTTCGTTTCGGAAAATTTATGGTGGTTTTATTATTCCCGAAAAATTCATGAAAAATTAAAATTACATTTTCTTCAACACTTGCTACGGCATATGTTCCCCAGTTTTGCGGTCTCGGATGAAATGGCCGAATGGCTGAATGTGCCGCCCATAATGCAATATAGACGACAGCCCTCACTGGCTAGATGACACAGCACATGTTGTGCATTTGAGATTTATAGAGAAATTCTTAATTGTTGACAATTTTCTTTTACATTTTATGGTTAATGTATTTTTTCCCAATACGTTTCTCACTCCTGCAAAGTCGTAAAAATCCAAAACTAATTTTAAAACCAAAATGTTTTTGGAAATATTTTGATTTAGCCGTTGATTGACTTTCATCAACTTGTGTGGTGAAATTTTCCTTTTGGTGGAAATGTTTGAATATCTATGTTATTTCGACATGTGTAGCTGATGATTTTATTTGGAGAATTTCTTTGAAATTGTTAAGACCATCAAGGATATAAAAAAGAAATAAAAACATGCAATTTTATTTCTTTTTAAGGCTTATAATGAATGACTAAACTTTGTGATTTGACAATCGAAAATCATTGAATGATACTTAAGTAGAAATATTCGGCATTAAAACTTTAGGGAAATGTTGATATAAAACCACAATAACGGATTTTTGTTGGTCGATATTTAGTTTTATTACATACACCGATAATGATATATAAATATTTATTATCAATTTCCCGAAGCTTACGGCGACACATAAAACGACATATAAAAACCTCAATAACGGATTTTTGTTGATCAATATTTAGTTTTATCACGTCCCCAGATAATGATATATAAATGTTATCGATTGCCTGAAGTTTACAGCAACACATTTATAGTTGCCAGCATCAACTAAACTGACACATTAAAAACAAATGATTAATTTACTGAGGTCCTTTGCAAGCATAGTTTATATAGAAAAAGGCGATTTTTTGGAATATACGGGAAGGACGTATTTTTGACTATTTGATTTTTATTGGCAAAACTAGACCAAAGCCGCTTCAACCAATCAAACCACAGTCATTTACATACCGTTCGTAAATAAATCAAATATTATGGCTTGATATCACAAAAACTTAAGTGAAGGTCCAAATTTTCAACACTTTGACTTGTCTCCACAGGCCGAAAGTAGTGAATTTCGGTACAATATAAAATTTATGCTGTCTGATCACCTCAACGTGCTCTGGTTGCAAATATTTAAAAATGCGATGCTTTAAGTTTCTAGCTCTAATGTGTAAAAAAATGGAATTTGCTTATTTCCTTTGGACATAACTATCAATGGGAAGCTTTTAA